>VMDO01005371.1:0-85000 GCA_007922755.1 Pedetes capensis | reverse complement strand
GCACCAGCCAAGCCCCCAGAGGACTCCCTAGGCAAGTAGTCAACCTAGAATGGCAACCAGTGACAAGTCAGATGGCGTTTGAGACGTCAGTATGCGGGTTTGATGGCGTCAGATGCCTGACTCATAGCTCACCAATCCCAGCCACCGTGTGATGCTTGATGTCCCTTCTACCCCTGAAAGGATCCATCCTGGGATTCACCGGAGTGAGTAGAGAATCTGCAGGAGAGTCAGCCGCAGCCCAGTGTTGCTGGGCACCTTGCGGATGATCTGTGTCCAGTTAAGGTAATGATGGAAATGGCTCACTCTGAAGCTCTGAAGCGATAGATCAATCCATAAAAATGTACAAGTGGAAGAAAGAGCGGGCAGGAA
The DNA here is from genome assembly GCA_007922755.1 of Pedetes capensis. Taxonomy (NCBI): domain Eukaryota; kingdom Metazoa; phylum Chordata; class Mammalia; order Rodentia; family Pedetidae; genus Pedetes; species Pedetes capensis. Next base: position 84,631 of record VMDO01005371.1, on the reverse strand, counting down.
ACAAATGGAAGTTAAACATCTTATTCAGTAAATGAAAATATAGCCATTTGGGCAGAATTTTTTCTTTGTGAAATGCTGATAAAACACTGGAATCATCAATATCCTTATTTATTTCCTTGCTCATGTCAGCCTCTTAATGGAGATGTAATTACAATGAACATTCAGAAGCAGGCTTCCACAGCCTGAGCTAAATTTATTTCAATGTCCTTTTTTTTATACTTGAAGCTGAGTCTCCAAATGTACTGTTAAAGTTATTTTTCACAATATGTATTTTAATGGGATTGCAGAATTGAAATATAGCTTTTGTGGGGCAAGCAGGACACAGGGGAGAAGTTACATGAAAGCTGGGTAAAGATTGGAGAGTTTTATTGTTGATTCTCATAATTCTGCCGAACTGTGGCCAGAGGAGGATGAATGAGAGAAGGGACACTAGGGAGAAGGTGGTGTCAGCCCATTAGCACACACACGGCTTCTGCTGAAGGACTTTCTCCCATCAGAAAATAAAACCAAACCCTAGAAGCCTTTGTCGGCCCTGTTGGCTCTTTCCTTTACATCTTACATATACTCAGGATGTTCCTGATTATAAAGAGAGTTGGCCCTCTGTATCCAGTGGTTCTGCATCCATAGATCCAATCCACTGTGGTCTGAAAATATTCAAAAAATTGTGTATGTGCTGAATAAGTACATAGTTTTTTTCTTGTCATTGCCCCCCAAACAATTTAGTACACAATATTTACATTGCCAGGCATAGAGGCGTACTCCCTCAATCCCAGCAACTCAGGAGGCTGAGGCAGGAGGATCATGAGATTGAGGCCAGAGCCAGCCTGTGTAACTTGCCGAGACCCTGACTCAAAATTTAAAAAATAAAAATAAAAATAAGCTGGGCATGATAGCACACGCCATAATCCCAGCACTCAGGAGGCTGAAGCAGGAGGATCGATGGGAGTTCAAGGCTAGCCTGACCTACATATCAAATTCCAGGCCAGCCTGGGACACAGCAAGATCTTATCCCAAAAAACAAAATAAAAATAATGTTTGCATTATACTAGGTATTATAAGTAATCTAGAAATGATTTATGGGAGAAGGACCTGACAACCCACTCCCAAAACAATCCCTGAACAACCTGTCATTGAAAACCCTTTGAATAGCAGAGAAGCCCCGACATAGTGCTAGTTGGGGAGTGTTTCATTCTATCGTACATGGGGTCTCTATGAGTCAGACCCAACTTGACAGCACCTAACAACAACAGAAATTACTTACAGTATATGAGAGTGTGAATATGTTATATGCAAATACTGTACCATTTTATATGAGGGACTGGAATATGTGTGGATTTTGGTGTCTGGTAAAGGAGAGGGTCCTGGCTCCCATCTCTTAGAGATCCAGGGATGACTATAGCTAGGAGCCTCCAATATGAACTAAAAATGGTGGTATCGCCTGGGTTGTGAAGAACTCTGATATTCAGAGGCCGTGCCCATAGAAAGGGCTGGGAATTAGCTAAGTTGGTAGAGCGCTGCGCTGCAGTCTCTGACGTCTCCAGTTCAATTCCCAGCACTGCAAAAATGGGAGAAGGACCTGACAATCCACTCCCAACGCAATCCCGAAACAGTCAGCCATTGAAAACCCTATGAGGGTTGCTATGAGTCGGATACCGACTCGACGGCACCTAACAACAACAACCCATGGAAAGACCAAGGGCAGACTCTTATTATAGTTCAAAGGCTTCAAGTGTGGTGGCTTGAAGGGCTCTTGAAAGGACAGAACTGGCGCCTTTTTTGAGCAGAAGTCCCACGTTGACAGGGAGAGTGCTTTGAGATCGAGTCTGGCGCTCTGCCACGCGTGTTTAAAATGTATTGGATGAAGTTAATGGTGAGCAAAGCCACATCCTTCCCAGCCCAGCTCTGGTGCCTAAAACCCAATCGTTGTATCACAAAAGAAATAGAGGTTATGTCTGGATGCCACTAAAACCCACTCAGAATTTAATATGGAACATAAGCTGGGAGTTAACCGTGGCAAACTAACTTGGGGATAAGTCCCAGGGCGCAAGAAGAGACCTAATAACTCAACAGGGACAAACCTTGTATGAACAAATGGCTTCCCATCGCGTATGCCACTCTCAACAGTGTATTTCGGTGAATGGTCCGAATCTTAGCACTCTTTTATAAAGGGGGGAATTGAGACTTGGTTTGTAACTTGCATAAGGAGACACAGACGTCATGGGCAGGGTCCTGGTGTGTCACTGTACTTAATCTCATCGGCTGCCTATGAGGAAGGTCAAAGGGGAAAGTAGTCTGGGGAATCCTAATTGCCAGAAAAGCTATTGGCTGGGCTCACTTAAAAACACTACTGAGATACAATCTACTTATCATCAAGTTGGTGGCACTTCAGTTAGTTCTTTATATGTCATGGATACAAATTCTTTGTCAGGTGATTTGCAAATATTTTCTCTCAGTCTACGGCTTGGCTTCAGTTTCTTAACAATGTCTTTTGAAGCAAAAATTTTAACTTTAATGAGATCCACTTTATCAATTTTTTCCTTTTGTGGCTCATGCTTTTGGTATTGTATCTCAGCAATCTTTGCCTAACCCAAGGTAACATTTCACAGAATAAATACAGACAAATACTGTCAATTCCTCTCTCTCTCTCTCTCTCTGTCTCTCTCTCTCTCTCTCTCTCTCTCTCTCTCTCTCTCACACACACACACACACACGCGCGTGCACCCCTGCACCCATGCCACCCAAGCTTAAAGTCTTGCATTAACTCCTGATTTCCTCTGAAATAAAACCCAGCCCAGCTCTCAGGAGCTTCTGCTTCAGCTCTCAGACGTCACCAGGTCTTGCTGGCCTCCAACGTGTTCCTTAAGCCTAGTAAATACTTGCTGCTGCTAGGCCTTTGCGATTGTTGTTTCCTATGCCTAGAATACTCTCCCAAGCTCTTCTTATAGCCAGCACTTGCCTCTCACTCTGTTCTCAACCTTAGATGCCTTGTCCATAGTGAAGATTCCTGGGGCTGGTGATGTGGCTCAGCGGTAGAGCACTCGCCTAGCATACAGGAGGCCCTAGTGTTTGATCCCCAGCTGTGTGTGTCGGGGGGGGGGGGTACATCCTAGATTACTCTATTTAGGCATTATTACTTTATTAAAGTCTGTAGCCAGAGCACCCTGACATCCGATCCTGCCTGATCTTGGAAACTAAGCAGGGTCGGCCTGGTTAGTCTTTGTATGGGAGACCACCTGGGAATACTGGGTGCCACAGGCTAGGGAGAAGGACCTGGCAATCCACTCCTGAAACAATCCGCCATTGAAAACCCTACAAATAGCAGAGAAGCACTGACAATAGTGCCAGGCATGGCACAGTGTCAGGGAATGTTTCATTCTGTTGTACATAGGGTTACTATGAGTCGGACCTAACTCCATGGCACCTAACAACAACTTTATTAAAAGAGTTCTCTTCCAGCCAGTTAAAATTGCCCTTATGTATATGCACAAGGCCCCATGCTTGATCTACAAAAAGAAAAAAATCTAGGAGCCCAAATTACCCCTATTCATTTCCATCATAATACTTTCTCAGATTATTTTGACTTTAAGAATTTGTATCTGAGCTCCACAAGGGCAAAGGGTCAATCTGTTTGCTCGCAGCTCTTTTCCTGGCACCCTGAGCAATACCTGGTACAAATGGGCCTGAATGAGTACATGTGGAATGCTGAGTGAATGTTACACTGAGAAGCAATTCATAGAACAGATTTGCTTTGAAACAGGTCGGGGCTTTGGCAGTTCCCTTTTCCAGCGAGCCCTTCTTTGCTGAGCCCACTCATTCCGGTCTCTTCTGTGTTTGCTCCACACCTACCTTCATTTTCTGTGCTGATGACACTGCACTGGCTCTTAGTCTCTTTTTGGGTTTTGGGTTGGGTTCTCTGTTGGGTTTTGATCTTTTGGTTTTTTTTCCATCCCTACCTATTTGGAAGTCCATGGCCACAGCACCCTGGCATCAGATCTCAGAAGCTAAGCAGGGTCAGGCCCGGTTAGTCCTTGGATAGGAGACTGCCTGGGAACACCAGATGTTGTAGGCTCAGGTCCAACTCGGTGGCACCCGACAGCAGCAATAACACCTGTCAGGAAGTCCTTGGAGGCCAGAATCTGTGTTGTTGGCCTTTTCTCCTATCTTCCTCCTGTCTTCCATGCCTAGCAGGTAGTCACTGGATGGATAAATGTCTGTCTGTCCCTCACATTCACTGAAAACCCTGAGTGGAGAGCAGAGCCCTCGTGTTCTGTGTATTCTGTTTCTGAAATGAGGGTTCTCAGAGCCGTCAGCTCTCCTGGCGTTTCCCTCCCCCCGCCCTGCCCCAGGCTAATGGAGACACATAACAAGGGCAAAGCATGTTTCAGATGCAGTGTGTAAAGTCCCCAGAGAAGGAAACATGGAAGGCAGGTGTTGCATCTTGCCACACACTGTGAGCCCCCGACAGGTACCACAGAGGTTTCCTTGTGATGGCGAGTGGGGTCCCGCCTGAGACAGGCACTGTGGGCAGTCATATCAGTTTCTCAGAAAGGGCCACATCATCCGCAGCTCTGGGAAGTCTGCGATCCTTTATGAGAAATGTCCTCAAAACCCGCAGGCGGTAATGTTCTGAGGACGTTGGTGGTTCTCTGTTCAGGCTTTGCCTTCTGCCGAAATCTATTTTCCAAACTCTCCTTGTTTGGGCTGAGGATGTAGCTGAGCAGTAAAGTGCTTGTAGAGCACTCGCCTAGCGTGCGTGAGGCCCTGGGTTCAGTCCCCAGTGCCACACACACATCTCTTGCCTTCGGAATACACTTTAATCTTTTATCTTTACTAGATCAGGTTATTGGTGAAGTAGATTTTATAGATCGTTTTCCAGTGGACTTTGGTTGGAACATGAAAAGCACAGTTGTTGACACTACAACTTTCAAGCAGTCTTTTTACTATGGTCCAAAGCAGGGAGGTGGGAAATGAAGGTTGTAGCCTTAGACTTAGAAGGTTTGCTACTTTAGTTTTATTATTCTCCCCTTAAAAGGTTCATTGCAGTTAGGGTGGGGCTGTATTGTTACTGCAGCCTGGGTCACACACACCTGGATGTGATTCTGTTTTTACCTTTTAAAGCCTCAGTTTCTTATCTGTAAAGTGACCCTCGCTGATAAGGGCGTTTTGGTTTTGTTTTGCTTTGCCTTGTTTTGTGGTGCTGAGGGGTCAAACCCACAGCTTCGCACATGGTGTGCTTTGTGCTGAACTATACCCTCAGTCATTGGTGTTTTGAGCCAAGGTCTCACCATGTTCCCAGGCTGACCTTGAACTCGTGATCCTCCTGTCTCTGCCATACTTGGCACTAGTTTGTGGGGTTATTGAGAAGGTAAAGTAAAATAATGTGTCCAATATTCTTTTTACAATGCTTAGGTATGCCGTAAGTACAAAATAAGGGTTAGCTTTAGCGTGACTATGATTATTAGCATTATTAGTACTGCTATGATTGCAACCTGAGCTACAGAGAAGAGAATTGCCATTCAAGTAGGCACAGCCCCATCCGTGTGATGTTAAATGAACAGAGATAGCCGGTACCTTCCTTACGTATTTATACCAGTGTTGAGGTCCATAAAAGTTTCATTACTGTTTATAAAGAGAATACATCAAAGCCGTTGTAGTGAACAGAGAAAGAGAAAATAGTGACCAAGAGAAAAAGGACACAGATAGGGAAAACATAAGCATCAATATAACTCCCACAACTGAGCTTCACATTTGACACTGAGATTCCCGGCAGCCAAAGTTAAACTCACTACATGATTGTGTCATCTAAAAGGAGACTATTAGCCGGGTGCAGTGGATCATACCTGTAATCCCAGCAACCCAGGAGGCAGAGGCAGGAAGATCGAGGCTAGAGGCAGCCTGTGTAACTTAGCAAGACCTTGTCTCAAAACAAAAAATGAAAAATGGGCCAGGGGTGCAGCCCCGTGGTGGAGCCCTTGCAAAGTACATGCAAGGCCCTGGGTTCAGCCCCCTAGCACTAATAAATACATACATATATACATAAAGACTATCATTTCTTCAGAACTCATAGCTTCTTCTATAGTTAATTTTCAGGGTGTTTCTCACATGGGATTTTACACAGTGAGCAGTATTCAAACCACAGGTTTTCCTCAAATGGAGTAGCAGATTTTCTGTGTCTGCTTGTTGTAACAGTTTTTTGACAAGAGCAAGCAGCATGGCATTGCGACATAATCCAGTGCCAGCCGTCATGTGTGGCCGCAGTGACGTAGCCCCAGCATGCGGCTGGCCGTGAGGTATCCAGGTTGCAGCCGCAGAAAGAATGGACAGTGTTTTGAAGAATGGGTAACTCGAGTTGCTTGTCCTTCAAACCATCTTTTGTAAATATTGCTTTTCGCAGCTGGGCTTTTGATGGGAGTTGAATAGCAGACAGTTGGAGACTGTATGCTCTGGCGAGAGCCCGGTGTGCCTGCATTCTCTGTGGCTGGTCCAGGGCAGAGCCCGATGCCTTAGAACTCAGAGTGCAGGTGGTAAAGTTGACATCTTATTGTGACAATTGGACTCTTGCCCGAACAGAAGGCCTTTCTGTCTCTCCCTAGGTGGAGCTTTGGGAATACTTGCAAGCCCTTCCTCAGTTCTCCTCAGGAAGCAGTTCGGGGGTCTATTCCAGTGCTCAAACAAGTTCTTAAACAAACCCTGCTCTTCTGGGCACTGGTCAGTGGTCCAAGATGCAGCACAGCCCCTCTGTGGTCAGCACACCCTAGAGGACTAGTTACAGCCACGGCTGGAAAGCACAGCATGGGCTACCTCTGCAGCAGCCTTTGAGAGGCACCTGTCCATCCAGAATGGAAACATTACCTGTGGGTTCCAGGCACCAAGTGTGACCCCTGACTCTCGTGTAAGGCCAGGAGGCCTCCCGCGTAGGTTCTTAACGTGCTTCGTTCCAAGCAGTAAATACTGTGCTTCCTTCACGGGAGTCCAAGCAGCAACCAGTGTCCTTGTAGACCTGGCAGATGAACTGGCTCTAAAATGTTCTCTTCAGAAATTAAATGAACTAATCTGCTCGATGAAGTTATTTGAACAAGCTGGTTACGTTCGAAGGCAAGTTAACTATTTTAATTTGCTGTAGTTACTATTATGCCATTCTTTCTGACCGCAGATGCCAAGACCGTTTATTTATTGGCACTAGTTTATCTCAGGATCTATAAGGAAGAACTCGCATTGGGTAGAGAGAGCATAATAAAGCAGAAAGGAACCATGCAATAACCCAGTTCGGCCTTCACATTTTCCAGAAGCTAAAAACATTTTCCATGACTTGGGATTGTCCCACTTATCAAGTTCATTACTCTGGGTGGAGACTGTTTGCACCAAAGTGGAGGTTGGAGATGTGTGCTAGGGACAGATCCTAATGCTAGGGGCAGGCAGTTGGCACCCAGGGGCGTCAGCCATGGGAAACATTCAGCTTGTTGAGGTTGGGAGTGTACATGCCAGTGTTCACTGGTGTCAGACTCCCAGCTGGATTAATTCCCTCACAGAAGGCAATCGCCTGTAGCTGGAGGCTGCGCTTCCTCACAGGTGAGAAGGGGTTGATGGGAACTCCAGGAAGAACCAAAAAGCACCAGGGAGGCATCTGGAGAGTTTACGTGGAAGTCGATCTAGCTTCTTGCCTTTCCAGATAGCCTGAATCTGCCTTGACTGTTCCTCCAGTTCATTAAATGTTAATAGATCATCAATAGAGGAAGAATAATGCCCTGAAGTCCCTTTAATATGTTTTATTCTTCCTCTCAAATAAATGATTAACATCAATAGGAAATGCTCAATATATGGTGTCTACAAGCCTCCTTGCTCCTCGAGGCCTTCTCCTGTGGTTTATAGCCCAGTGTGGGCACCTCAAGAAGATCCTGAATAGAGAGCGTGGTAAAGGTTTATGTCAGCCGGTCAGCGGAGTGGAGGCGGGGAAGGAGCTGAGGAGCTGCTGGCTGAAAGGCAATGGGATTTTCATAAATCACGCTGCCCCTTCCCCTCTTGGTTGGTCCCTCCTTAAAGAACTGTATCTCAGAGCTGGAAAGGGCCTTGGGGTTACTTTTTCTACCTTCCCATCCTTCGAGGACTTCTTTCCATCACCTTCCTGACAGATGGCCTTTCCCTCCAGGGAGGGGCCTTGCCGCCCTTCCGAGGCGTCTCTCAGCTCTTCTGCATTTCTGCCGGTGGAAGAGCTTCTCCCTCTATGTCAGTTGTCATAGCCCCTATTCCTCTTGTTCGTGACATTTGTCACAGTTGTGATCCTCCATTCACACGGTTGCCTCTCCTAAATGACTAAGCTCCAGGCAGCTGGGGACTGTGTCCTTTTTAGTTCTACATCCAGCATGGCATCTGGCCTTCATGGTAACCTGTATGTATTGTTGAATGAATGGATGGATGGGTGGATGCACACATTTATAAATTACAAAAAAGAACTAGGAAGGCATTATGTGACATGAAAAGGGAAATAGAGGACTATTTCCTAGGTACCAGCTGATCTGCTCAAGATGCCTATAAGGAGAATGGAAGGAAAGAGCAGGAGGAAGGGCCCAGAAAAGGTTTTTGAGAGACAAGCCCTACAAAGCTAGTTAAGTTAGAGAGAGCAGAAAGATTACAGGTTCAAAATAGAAAGAAAAAAAGGAAAACATAGCATAGATGGAGTCTAGTGATTACAAAATTAAATGTATATGTGTGTATACATATATATACACATATATACATATATGTATATATGTATATATGTATACATGTATATATACACACACACATATATATGCACACACATATATGACTAGGCAACATTTCAGACCATGGGGAAAAAACCAACATAATCTGGATTTTTTTTGACACGACATGGAGAATATCACTGGGATTTGGTGGGGCCACACCTGAGAACTGGCACAGGGATGCAGAGTCTTCCCTGAGGCCTGCTCTGTGGAGAAGCTAAACAGCCGTGCAGACATACGCAGAGCCCCGAGTGGAGGCCTGGAGGAGCCCCTGGGGAGGAAATGGGTGCTCAGGCCTTAGGCCAGTCGCAGCAGGACAGTGGCAAGATTGCCCAGCGTTTAGGCAGGGGGCTCCAGTGGGAGAGGACCGGGTCCCACCCAGGATCCTGTGGGGGGAGTGGAGTCAGCGGTGCGTCACTTCTCACGCCCACCTGGACAGCTGCTCCTCCGAGGCCCACCTAGAGAAAGCAAGCCATGCAGTTTTCTCTCATCTCCATGTCTAATGAGCCACCGAGTTTTGTCACTCTTATCCCTGGAAAGTCTCTTGACCCGCGCCTTCCTTTCTGTCTGCTAACTTTGCTCAGACCCCCGCGGCTATAGTATGCAAAGCAGGTGGGTCATCCCAACACGCGGATCTCTGCACCCCAGAGCCTAAGGCACAATGGTTCTTTCCACCCCGGCCTATGCTCCTCCTGGCTGCTCTTTAATTCCTCGCCCTCCTCTTGCTGGTTGAATTCTATAGTCTTTCAAGGTCTTTCTTCCATCCTGGCCTCCCAGACTACCCGCCCATCTCTTGCCTCTCCCCTGCCCCTCCTGGGTAGAGTCTTGGTCCCTTCTGCCCCTTACCACCCTCATCTCCACCTGCCTCAATTGTGTCTTTGAAGGCCCTGCTGTCCAGCCTTCTCCCTCCCCGCACCTCACCGAATGTGGAGTGGCCTTAGTCATCCTTATCACCAGCCAGGTTGAGGCCTTGCGCTGTGTCTTACCGCACTCCCTGTTTATTGAAATGAGTGGGACATTTCTTCCTAAGACACAGTTTCCAAGTGCACACTGCCCCTACAAGTCACGTGCTTCTCTGAGTATTCTCCAAGTCTGTGTGAGATCCTTCTAGGAGCTGGCAACAGCCGAGCTGAGCTGCCATTCCTGGATGCTGTCTTTTCGGTCCTTTGCCCATCTCCATTTTTCCAGTCTCCTCCAGAAATCTGTTAAGTTTACAATGTCTCCAGCCACCTCTGCCAGTTTGTTCGTGCTCTGGAATGCCATGTGCCCGGCCCAAGAAGTAACAGCTCACTCCAGACAGCCAGCGTGCACTCTGGCCTGCCTGGGGATGGCCTCGTGTTTGAGGTTCCTCCTCCGGGTTAGGAGGTGTCATTCTGGTCCCTCCAGCAAACTGTGATTGATTTGATTAATTCAACGTCCCTATCTAGCATTGGGGTCGGCTTGCTGCGTACACACACGCTCTCTCTCCATTGTTGGTGGACCTCTGCCCATCCTCTTGGCGGCCCAAGGGCATGGTCGCTTTATTGAAGTAACAGCTCAGATTATTTGTTCAACAATTTTAGGTACAGATTTTCACGGCGTTCCTTTTACGAAATCCCAGACCCTCTTTCTCTGCCAACGCCATCCTCTTTTACCCCACAGCCGTAGTTCAAAGGAAGTGAAATAAATTTCTCTCCTCTGCTTCACGCCATGCCACATTTTCCTTTGTTAAAAAGGGATCTAAAAGAGAAAAAGGAGACACCGGCCCTACCTAAATGGCTCTAAATGTAAAGAGCGGAAGTGGGCCTCTGGGTCTCTGACTCCAGGGGGAAGTTGTTATGGCAACCGGAAGTCATATGGGGGGGGGGGTGTCAGCGTTAAGGAGATGAGATCGAACTTTGACTCCAGCCGTAGCTGTGTTCGCCAAGATTTTTCTTCCTTCTGAGACAAGAAGCAAAGCTTCAATTTTATCAGTGACATCTAGATTTAGAATCAGGAGACAAAGTGTGTGGGCAGTGGGCCCCGGAGCTGGCTTTCCAGGCTGAGCTCTATGCTCCCTGGTGCAGGGGGATCAGATCCGCTGCTGACGCTTCTGCCTCAGCTGCCCCTGTTCTAAGTCTCCAGCTTTAAATGCTGGGTGGTAACATGGGCAGACCAGCGTCTCCCTAAAGAAAGCCTGAGGTTCACTTGCATTTAAGGAATTTTTGACTGCGAGTTGAACTGGACTCAAGGTCACCTAACAACAACAACAACAACAGGCTGTGGGGGTTGGGACCTTACATAAACCATGCCTCATATAAACACCATTCAACAGACCAGTGGAGGCATGGGAGTGCTTTCAAGACAGTGTGTGCTGACTAATGCCAAAGGCGGCCTGGAGTCTCCCAAAACCCCAGCACCACAAACATGCCAAGGACCTGCTTCTCACAGACAGACCATTAAGTAGAAAAGCCTAGAAAATACCAATACTGCAAACTAAACTACTTCACAGTTCTGTCTGGAAAAACAGAATGAAGAACCAGAATCAGCAATAACAGTATAGATGCAAACAAAACAGGCGCTAAAACAGTTCTCAGCATTTCACACCTAATGAAGCCCCTTCCTATGGAGTGTTCGCACAGCAGCTGTGATGTAGGCAGAACAGAAGCCTCCTGTTTTACAGATGAAGAACATGGGGCTTGGGAAGCTGAACAGACCTGGCAAAATAACATCGCTTCCAAGGGTTGGACACCTGGCTTAAGCCCAGACTGAGTCCCCGGAATTCAGACCCTCTGCTCTTCCTTTGGCAAGGCGCCTCAAGGAACCAAGGCAAATCCTACCTAGAAAAGAAATGTGAAGTCTCACAGAATACACAGGAAATGACTTGAAAAGCCTCCTGCCTTTCATCCCAGGCTGTCCTTCTTGCTGCTGGCATATCCAGCAAATGTCACAGCTCCAGTGCCCAAGGCTTTGCCAGGGAGAACATGCTGCCAGCCAAATGGAGGATGGTAGAATTTAGGGAGGGGCAGTGGTGTTTTCTGTCCAGAAGGAGGGGGCTGTGATTAATAGGGCTCTGTGTCTATTCAGGAGCGGTATCCAGGACCTCTCTTTATTTTTGCTTTCCAAATAAATATCAGAAATGATACCAGAGGTCAGACTAGAAAATTAGAATTTGCCTGGTGGAAAAAATATGTACTGAGAAAGATAAACAGTAGCTTGGAGTTTCGCGGTTGGAACATTTGTTACAAGGTCCTGGTATTGATCTTTTATCACCCAATTTCCACCGGGAGCCATGATGTATCGCCGCCCTGGGAAGTAGTAACGCAAGTGCGTGAATCAAGAAGGACCCTCGACAAGATCTGTGGCCGGGCAGCGTGGAGGCGGGGCAGGTGGGGAAGAGGGCGTTTCGAGCTGCACAATCCCGAGGGGAGTTTGGCTGCATGCTGTGTGCAAAGGCGTATCCATGCCGGGGAGTGTTAGCGGTTGATGAGGAGGGTGATTAAAATTGTATCAAAGAGGCCGGTGGAGCTTATGGTTCAAGTTAACTGTATGAAGTAAACAGCCTTTAGCGGCCTCCAGGGACTGTGACAGATCGTGTGTGGGTGTTACGGCAACATGGTCCTGGTGAATGTCCTGGCCATCCCAAACTAATCACCATCTGTGAGCACGGGTCTCAGGGGAGCGTCTGGTGGTTGGACAATCATGGTAGTTAGCATTTTTAATCAGCTGCTGTGCAGCACAGATAGAAACCTTATGCTGCCGCCTTTATTTCCTGTCCACGTAGAATTAGGATGAGGGTGGCAGCGCAGGCCAGGGTTTGAGGCGCACCCCTGCGGGAGGACCCTGGAGATCGGCCCTCCCTGCTTCTGTTGTTTCTCTTTGCCGTGGCAGAAGCACGTCAGGGAGGAGAGGAGCCTCGGCGTGCAGTGGGGCCACGCCTGGGGCTTCGTGTCCTTCTCTCCTCTCCTTTTACTTCTACAACTGCTGGTCCATCTCCACCTCCTCTAGCCCGTGCCGTCACACACTCACCTCTCAGGCGCTGGCCGCTTCTTTCTCTTTCTTGTTATTACTAGAACAACATTGAAGGCCCATGGTTGGATGCCAGTAAGGAGATTGGCAAGAGGGAATGCCGACAGGCCATCCTTAGAAATGGGCAGGCCTGCATACCTGATCTTCTGATTGAAGAGAAAAAGGGACGGTGCAGTTAACGCCCCTGTAATACAAACCCTCCTGAAACTCAGCGGCTTCACAGCAAACTCTTTTCTGTGGCTTGGCATTCCGTGCAGCAGACAGGTCCTGGTTCTTTGCCTGGGCTAGCCCAGCTGATCTGGGCTGGACTCTGAATCCTCTGTGGCTCCCTGGAGCTGGCTGCTCCAGGATGGCGTCACGTGTGTCTGGTGAGCGTCAGACTGGCCGGTCTGAGGAGGCAGTGGTGAGGTTCAGTGAGTGCAGCTGCTCTCTGCTCCGTGGGCCTCTCATCCTACATTTGGCAGACCTGGGCTTCGCTGTGTGGTGACCCAGGGCTCCAAGGAGCAGCATGGGAGCAGGCCCCAGGGGCGTGCATTTCTCAAGCTTCAGCCTACATGGTGGACCGTTCACCAGCGCAAGTCACAAGCCCAGACCAGAGTCCCTGTGGGAAGGGACTCCGGGACTGTGGGTGGAGAGAGCCATGACCACACTGGAGGCCACCGCTTCAGCGATCTCACAGAGACGTGAGATTCCCCTCTCTTCATCCTCCTCCTCCACCGCCTCTCAGTGCCTAGAATTTTGTTACAGATTGATTCCTTGGAGTCTTGAAAACACTTCCATCTTCATGAGATCCCCTGTTACAAGGAGGTGTGGTCTCTCCCCCGAGGCCTGCCCAGAGCCTCGCTGCTGGCTGAGAGCAAGGTGGGTACCAGTGTGTGAGGCGCTGAGGAACAGTGTGAAAGGGAAGGTGAGAAGAAGGCCGCAGGAAAAAGCAGCTCTTTCCATACTCACTTCCTGTCCTGCTACCTGTGAGAAAGCACTCTGTGGCTGTTGTAGGGAACATGACATCCAGATTGTCACTGGTGGATCCCATGTTTCCCTTCTGCCAACTCCCCAGCATGTTGCTTCATTCTTAAGCAAGCAAAGACTGTGCCCTGGCCAGAGAGATGGAAATGAGAGGAAGTGAAGACAGAGGCTTAGAGAATAGAGCATGGAGGGCAGGGAGTGACGGCGAGGAAGGGGATTATCTGAGGCCAAGTACTGAGAGTTCCACTTGGTAACTGATTTCATCCAAAGTTAAAAGGATCTTTTTGGATCCTTTTCTTTCTGCTTCTAATCCCTAATGGATTATAAGCCCCATTCTTGTCACTTTGGATAGTTACGGCAATAAAAGACTAAAGGGACAGTCAGTGAGGAGAGCAAAAGCCTCTAATTCAGGGGATGACTGTGGGTCTTACTGTCTTCAAAGGACACAGCCCACGTGCTGGAGCAAGAAAGGAGCCAGTCTCCTTTCCTCTCCAAGAGGTGTCCACCCTGGGGCCCCACCGTCTCCTTTGTGGTCCTCAGAAGAGGGGCCTTCCGGCCTACTCTAGGGTGCTTCCTCGCCTGGCAGAGTGGTTCCTTTCTGTTCCGCTGCTCCCACGGACTGCAGCTCTGCGCTGGAGCTGATTTCTATTTACCGCTGTCTTATGAGTAAGGCCCTCTGGCCTCACAGCTGATGCTGAGAGAAATGTAGAGGAGAGCAAGGGAAGAATCTGCAGGTCCAAATCTCATAAAGAAAGTGGGACGCGTGCATTGTTCTTCTAGCAGCAGCGGGAGCTGAGATGCCCACAGACCCCAGCAGGGAGCTGGGAGGTAGTGGCCGCTGCATCCTGTTGGGGCAGGGCTGGCCTGCAGTAGCCGCTGAAAGTGGTAGCACCAGGCAAGCTTGTCACTGTGCCGCAGCGGGCCTCCCCGGGCGGTGGAGGTCGCCACTGGAACACTTGCTCGGTTCCACTCTGCCCGCACAATGGCTGCCTTCAGTGGAGAGCAGTGAATGGCAGAGAATAAAGCGGGCGCTCTTCACGGGGCCAGGGGCTGGAAGCCTTACGGGATGCACATTCTTTAGTGCTCAAGAGACGCCCGTTGAGAGGAACCTCTCGAAACCCCTATTTCCGGTGGCAAGCTCCAGGACCCTGCTATTTCAGATCATCAGTTATTGGACAAGTCTACTGGGTTTTTTTTTTTTTTTTTTTTTGTCCCAGTACCAGGGATTAAAGCTGGGTCTTTAAATGTACCAGACAGATACCCTACCACTGAGCTATATCCACAGCCTTTTTGGGTTTTTGTTTTGTTTTGTTTGGGTTTGGGTGTTTGTTGTTGCTGTTAGTTGGTGCATCATTTGTCTTGAGCCAAAATCTCACTCAGTTGTCCAGGCTGGCCTTGAACTTGCTCCATAGCCCATGGAGTCCTCACATGTGTGATCCTCCCGCCACAGCCTCCAGAGTAGCTGGAATTATAGGCCTGTACCACAGGCCCAGCTCATGAACTGACTTTTGATGCTTGGGAGGGTTGGCACTTGGTGGAGATTTTGTATTTGTGGCTTTCAGCAAGCCAGACACTGGCAGGTGGACCATCTGGGGTTGTTGGGAATAGGAGGAGTTTTTTTTTAAATGCACCATGTTTGCATTTTCTTATCTGTAATTACCTGGCACAGGCCCATACAGTAACCTGTGATGGTGGTGATGCTGCTGCTGCTGCTGCTGCTGACAGTAATAATAATAGGGATGAGAACTAGGATCCATTAAGTTCAGTATGTGCTAGGCCCCCTCAGTAGATGCCAGGCCCTATTCTTTATATATATTAACTCACTCAATCCTCACGACAGCTTTATAGGTGGGGTTAGCTCAGTTGGTAGAGTGCTGCGCTGAAGCCCTGGGTTCCAACCCCAGCACTGCAAAAACGGGAGAAGGACCTGGCAGCCCACTCCCGAAACAATCCCAAAACAATCTGCCATTGAAAACCGTATTAACAGAAGCACTGACATAGTGCCAGGCTTGGCACAGTGTCAGAAAGTGTTTCATTCTGATGTACATTGGGTCGCTATGAGTCGGACCCAACTCAGTGGCGCCTAACAACAACAGATGTTAACATCAATGTGTTTACATATGAGAAATCTGAGCAACCAAGAGGCCACATGGTACAGGCAGGGTTAGAGGGGTAATGGGCTGACACCAGAGCCCCTGCTCTTTGCTGTGCATGTTCAGATTCAGTAGAATCTCACTAAGTGGTACTGTGTACTTCATAGTCATGGCTCTGTTTGTGGAGAGAGAGCTCCAGGTTGGTCCATGATGGTTTTGTTACATGGTTTGAGACCAGATGACTCAAGAATTAGTGGGAGTCATCATCACTTATCAGACTTACAAATTTCAAAAACTAGTAAAAGAGAAGAAAATGTTTTAATTGTAGGAAGCCTACAAAGAGTGGAGTTGCTAACTGTGTATATTATTACCCAGAAACGTTAAGAAGACAATCCAGGTGTGCACTGACACCATTATTTCCAGAAAGAAAATAAGAAGCCAGGTGTGGCAGCAAACACTTGTGACCCCAGGACTTGAGAGGCTGAGGCAGGCAGATCATGAGTTTCAGGCCAGCCTGGGCTACATAGTGAGACTCTGTCTCAAGAAAACAAACCAAACCAAAAACAGAATAAAAATAGTGTGGAGTAGTTAAGACTTCCGCAAGCAAACAAATTGCTGTGATACCACCGATGAGTGAGCTGTGTGACCTTGGGAAATTTGCATAACTTCTCTGCCTCTGATCCCCCCTTGTAATGGTCCTTACTGTAGAGGATTATGGCAGGCTTACCGTGAGATAATGTGCACGAGGCTTTGAGGGCCTGCCACGGAGACGCGCTGGACGCCTCTTACATTTTTATCATCGTTAATACCAAAAAGCCAAGGACACATAATATTAGCATCCGGAAGAGTCTCGTGTGTTAAAATTGAAAATTCACCACACGGCGGTTTTCCTCATCACACTTGGTCGTGGGCCAGCCGGGAGCCGGGAGCCTCTGGTTGGGCCCTGGCTTAATTGGTCTGCTTCTGGCCCCTGCCACGGGGACCAGTGCAGAGCTTTATGAACTTCCTACCCCGGAGAGAGGCTGGCGACCGCCCAGGTAAAGAGCAACACCGGAGGCAGAGCGCACTGGCTTCAGAGGAGGGGTGCTTAGCCAATAAGATCAGAAGGGGGGTTCCCAAGGCAGAGGCTGTCGCAGAGCAGCACCCCCTGCCCCTGCACTGGGTCTGAGAAGTCCTAACCCCTTCTGGCTCCTTTCAAAGTAGTTAAAAGCCAGAGGCACCAAAAAAGGCAAAAAACCAAATTCCGTGTTGTAGGCGTGCCTTTGGCCTGTCGTAGAGCTCCGTGGCACATGGGAGCCCGGGGAGGGTTCCACGGCCTCCCTCCTCGACCTTTGCCTCGGCCACGCGGAGTCACGCACCGCTCTGCAGAGAGCTCCTCCAAGAAATGAAGCGCAGCGAGCTCCGGGCCCCGCTGATGCGGACACCCGAGAAGCCCAGGCCCCTAGGAGAAGAATAAAGCAGAGTACTATGCCGGCAGTGGCTGTGACTGCCGCGCACTGAGTGCGTGCCCAGGTCCCCAGGCCTCCTCCACACCTCATTTCCAGCGCCCCAGTTTGCAACCCAAGCTCTGCATACATTCAGCATCTCGCCCTCCTTTAGTCGCTTAGTGGTTAGTCCCTGTGCCCAGCCAACCTGGAGAGCAAGAACAAGTCACGTGTGCCCCTTCCTCCCTCGCACTGGAACTCGGGATGGGGCCCGCACCTAGTAGGTCCTCCATAAATCCATGAAAAGCAGCATAAAAGCGTGTGACCATCTGTAACCAAGCTCTGGGTGGCTGCATTTGTCACCTCCCAGGTACTACAGCATCCTGTTTTTGGTGCTGCTCTTTAATCAGAATTTTAGTCATTGACAATTAATTCTGGTTTCTTAAAATTAGCAATGGCAGACTGTGTTTTTACACGTTGGAATGTGTAAAAACAGTAGGGGAGAGGACTTCCTTTCCGCTCCTGAGTTGACGTACATTATATATGCAAATTTGATTAAAGTTAAACCATGCTTCTCAATGAAATTAACTTTCCACAAGTCCCTCCCTCCGTGGCACTGAGAGACCCAGTGACTGCTGTAGCCTGGGCTACGTTGCCGTGGCGGGAAGCAGCGCGCTGGGCCTAAGAGCTCACGCACAGCTTGTTGTTGTGAGGTGCCATCAAGTCGAGTCCGACTCATAGTGACCCTCATCAGGTTTTCGATGGCTGACTGTTTCAGGATTGCCTCGAGAGTGGATTGCCATGTCCTTTTCCCATTTTTGCCATGCTGGGAATCGAACTGGGGACCTCCGAGACTGCAGCGCAGCGCTCTACCAACTGAGCTACATCCCAGCATGCACAGTTTAGGAAAGGTAAACCAGCTGTCAGGGAGTAGAAAGCAATCAGCAGTCACTGGGAGCCCCATTAGCACTTTCTGAGGACTCGGAAGGTTAAATGAAAGAGGAAATGAAGGTGGACGGGGGATTAGAGAAAGAGTAGCAGAAGCTGAAGTGAGGAAAGGATGTAAATGTTTCAGTAGCCTGAGAAACGTAAGAGTGCTGAACGAATGGGAAAACTAAGGGGACCCAGGTGCCTGCAAGGACGGCAACCACCCTGACATGGGGAGTTGGTTCTTCGAAGAGATCATGGAAATGGGATAACTTTTATATCAGAGCAAGGTATCTTATATCTTCCGTAGAGACTGTTGGGTAGCAACTATTTTTACCTGTGTCTGTGTCTGCTTCTTACATGCTAGCATGTATCACATATTTAAATTTGTGCTTCTCGTGCTAAAAGGAAGATACCTAGGCTTCCCTCTTTTTTTTTTTTTCTTTCCCCCAATCCTGGAAGAGTTGAGCCCAGAGCCTCACACATGTTTTTTGCTAGTGCCTTACTACGGACCTGCACCCAGCCCATCTTTCACTTTTTACACTTTAAGACAACGTCTCACTAAGTTATGCAGGCTGCCTCTGGCCTGGAGCTTCAGTCCTCCTGGCCCCCAGGGATCATAGGCATGCACCACCATGCCCGGCAATACCCTGGCTTCGTACACCAAACCTTTCCCTTAAGAGGTTCCCTGGTCCCTCCATGTTGTTGTTGTTAGGTGCCATCGAGTCGGTATCTGACTCATAGTGACCCTGTGTGCACTATTGTCAGTGCTTCTCTAGTGTTCATAGGGTTTTCAATGGCGGATTGATTTTTGAGAGTGGGTTGCCAGGTCCTTCCCCCAGGCTCCTCCGTAGAACATTCATTAATTCAACACATGTGGACTGAGCGTGCACAGTGTGCCAGATGCAATGATGCATTCTGGGTGAGCACCAGGCCTTCAGAAGTGTCCCGACTGCTTCGATTGGGCCTCTTAGTGGATTCTGCTGGCGTTCTTTAGACCGCAGCTGCTCTGCAGCAGAGACTGGGCAGAAAGGTAGCGCGCACTGCGTGTAGACAGCTGCAGCGTGGGAGTGAGGAGCGGCGCTCTGGGCCGGCGTCTGCCCCAGGCTCCCACCTCCGGGGGTGCTCTCCCGTGTGTTCCCTAAAGGTGGCCCTTCACTGGGATTCTAGAGTCCTGGCCTCCCGAGGCTTGCGGTGAGGCTGAATCACCTCCTGGCCCAGCGGTGTGGATTTCAGTCCACCGCAGTGACTCGCTGCTGCCCACCATCCTTGGCTTCTCTTTGGTCTCAGCGACCGCGATCTTGTTAGCCAGAGGCAGGCAGCTTGGGTTTCCTGTGAACTTGCAAGCTTTCCTTTTCCACAGCCCCTTGCTCTTGCAGATCTTGTTCTGAGGCTGGCAGCCCAGCTGTGAACCGCCCCGGCCCAGCCAGCGCGCCTTTCAAAGGCCCCATGGAACTGGGTCACCGGGCGTTAGACGGTGTGCACGGAGGCCGCGCCGGGCTGCCACTGTTCGTGTCCACTGCCTGTGGAATACTAAACTTGTTTCCAAACCAAATAGTTCCCAACGAGGGCTTAATGACGGTGGTTTCATTTGAAAGCGATTGAAAACAAGCCATTTCCTCCTCCCATTTCAAACAAATTTCGGCCCAATTATTTTCCTTTTTTAACATAAAGTTAAATGGACTACTCTGCCCATCCCTGGCGGAGCCGCACCGTGATTTCTCCTGATGATGCTTTTATGCTGCGAATCGCAAGGCTCCAGAGGCATAATGGCTGTCTCTGGGAGAGTGGCAGCAATTTGTAAAATTCTGCCAGCGCTCGTCAGCTTTCACTGTGGTGCCCGCTGTGTGGGAAGAAAGCACCCCACCAAAAGGAGAGCAGTCTGCCAACAAACGGCCCCGGCTGCTGGGCTGATGGGGGCTGGCGCAGGCCGGGCCTCCTCTCTGCAAGTCTATGTGGAGCAGGCCCCCCGCCACCAGGGCGGTCCGCTTCCAGCCATCCATCCAGCCCCCTCTCCTGTCCGCCAGCCATGAGCTTTCTGTGGGGCCGAGGGCTTCTTTCTTTCCTTCCCACCCACCCCCGAGCTTCCATTTCTCTTAAGTTTTCCTTGGACCCCAGCCTCGGGGAGGAGGAGGGCCTGGCCCCGCCTTCTACGTGCTCCCTCACCTCCAGCAGCCCGGCAAAATGGAAACTAAAACATCGCACAGGCCTTCCTCCTGGGTGGTGGAGTGGTCTGCTGTTTTGTTTATTTTTCCCCCGGGTGGAGATCGTAGTCATCCCAGATTGGCAGAAGGTTCCAGAAGAGTCAGGAGAAGAAAGTACTTCTTCCTGACATTTGTCATTAGTAAGGGCAGCTGCCCCCCTAGCAGGTATAGGGGGCCTTGCCGAGCTGTTGAACGATGGGGGTTTTTTTTCAGCACTAAGGGCCAGATACAGGGCTTCAGGCAAGCCCGCACCCCTAGCCCAGGGCTGTGCCTTCTGTGGCCACCGTCTCTTTGCTGTCACCCAACAGAGTTCCACTGAAGAAGGAAAGCCCCACGTGCCAGCTTCCAGCAGCTGGGGCACGCAGGGCTTCCTAGGTGTTTAGAGAAAGGCCCTTAAGCCAGGCGTGGCGTCGCATGCCTGTAATCCCAGCGGCTGGGGAGGTGGAGGCAGGAGCATCACAAGCTCG
This sequence comes from Pedetes capensis, assembly GCA_007922755.1. Lineage (NCBI taxonomy): Eukaryota > Metazoa > Chordata > Mammalia > Rodentia > Pedetidae > Pedetes > Pedetes capensis. The sequence goes on along the minus strand of VMDO01005371.1, from coordinate 63,822 downwards.
AGAGTAGATGAAACCCTGTCTCAAAAAGAAAAAATATGGGCTGGAGGCGGCAGCTCAGTGGTCCAGCACTTGCAAAGCATTCAACCCCCAGTACCTCAAAAAAAAAAAATGGAATTGTTTGCAAGTTCAAGGAAGGCCCTTGTAGCTGCCAGGTGTCTCTGCTGAAGGAATGGTTAGGGCACACACCGCTGGGTGGCTCCTCCCTGGGTTTCTGTCGCTGCTGGTATGGGGTTGGGAGGTACCTGCCACATGCACCCTCCCACAAGAACCCCACGGAGGAGCCACGCGCTTACCTGGGGAATCAGGCGTGTCTCAACCGAGGACCCCACCCACTCTCTCCCTGCAGAGCCCCGGCCACGGCCACGGTGCAGCTGCCACTCGCTGCCTTTGTGAGAAAGCTAAAGCCCGGAGGTGGTAGGTGGCTTTGTTAGCACGGTAGACTGTCAGAGTTGATTAGCACTCGGGAGAGGTTGTCAGATGCCAGTCCCTAGCTTTGTAAATGTCTTCACTGTCGCCAGAGACAGATTGATCTGGCCTCTGCCTGAACCTGTGCTTGCAAACTTTGTACTGAGCAACCACCGTGGGAATCCTAATTCATGTAAAGTCCCCCCATACGCAGCGAAGTCTGTCTCCATTGCTTTCTCCCGTTGGTTCTGCCCTTCTTGGATCCACAGAGACTAAACTTAGCCTCGCTGCTCTTGTTGTTCCACCCGACATTTGATGGCGGGTCCATGTTCCCACCTACACATTTTTCCTCTCGGCTCACTGTCACTTCTTCCAGCCATTCCTCAGATTTTGTGGTTTCTGGGTCCTGCATCATTCCAGTTACTTCTTCCTAGAGATGCTCTGGTTTGCTCCTTGTGAGGTCTGAGGTTACCCAGAATTGGGCTGCCACCCTTGACAGAGCCCACACCATCCATGTTCTATTGACATTGGCTTTTCTAGAGGCCTTCTCAGGAACATCCACTTATTGGAAGCTTGAGTTGTCCCCCACTTTTGTGACTGTTCACCGTCCCTGCTCTTCCTGTGTGTGTACTAGCTGTTACTGAAGGGGTGTGTGAAGTGCGTCTACCTATAATTAAAGGTCACCATAGCAGGACAAGAGAGAATGCATCCATTCCTTATAGTCTGCGGAAATATTTTGGATCCGTGCTTTAAGATTCCGTGCACTCCCATTTCCAGCCTCATGTCATGTGCCAGTTCAGTTCAACCACCGTGTGCCTAACATGGTGCCAGACCTTGGGATACAGGGGAGATGGAGCAGGTGAGTTACAGAGCATGTGGGGAGACAGACAGTTCACTGCGTCCTCCTGGTCTGGGCTGAAAACCTCGAGATTAATGTTCCAGGTAGGAAGAACGGCATGGGCAGAGTTGGAAAGACCCAAGAAGTCTGGTGTCTGCAAGCCACTTGTCAGTGGCCGAAACAAATGTGGAACCTAATGGGCTGCGAGAATTGCCATTAGAGACTTTCCTCGTCTCCCCTTGGGCACATCAAACATTTACGAACTCACCTAATGGCATTTTCGTCCCGAGCGCATGTCTCTGTCTTGACCACTGAATTGCGTGGCTCACCGAATACTGATCTGCCCTGTCTATGTCTCTGCCCAAATTTATCAATCTCATACTGTGGGAGAAAAATCTTGTTCTTAAGACTCATTCTTCATAACCTATATTGGCTTCGAGGGACCATGATTTTACTTCCTGAGAGTTCGCCAGCTGTCTTCCTGATAATCGGGTTTCTCTCCCACGTCGTTGGTTAATGTGTCAGATTGGTGGTTGAGTGGTACCTGAAACCCAGTATCTGAACTCCTTGTCTAGACATCTGTCCTTCCTACCCCTCTGCCCTCCCACAGCCCACACTTCAAGAGCAGGCACCACACGAGGTTTTAAGGAGTGGCTGGCCCTGCACTGTAGGCGAGAAGCCCCTGTAGAGCATGCGGGGCACAGTGCCCTGCTGCCCGGCACTGCCAGGCTGGCTGGGCATCGCTTCCTTTCCTTCGCAGGCCTCTGCGGGAGGCAGCTCGTATGGCACTGTGCGGCTGACAGGACACCCTGCCATTTGTTCTTGCCTCGTTTCTCACCCCATCCCTGTGAGGTCAGTGGGGAAATAGTCCTGCTCCCATTTGCCGCCTGGGGCTCAGAGTAGAAGAGACTTGGCCAGAGGTGCTCAGTGATTCTCAGTAGCTGAGCTGGGTCCTAAATCCAGTCGTCTGACTTGGGCGCCCCAAGATGGCTTCAGGGTTCCCTCTTCTGCCTATATCAAGGATGACATCAACTCCCTGACCGCTCTCCTCTCCAGAAGGCTGGCTAGGTGATTGGGCAGGAGACTATAAATAGAAAGAAAGGCAGAAAAAACAGATGAAGTTCCAAGCACAACAGAGTTGGGACAACTGGACGTGGAGGCGGTGCTACAGACCTTTTTCCTGACACTCTCCAGGTATGTGTGGGTGCAAACCGACTGTCTTGAAGGAACAAGCCCGCACTCGCTGTTCTGAGCAGCATGGCCGCCTTGGGTTCCTGTGACATTTAGAGCCAAGTGGGGAGGAGTATTGTTAAGAGCACTAAACAACGGTTTCAAATCCCAGCTTGAGGAGGGAGGGAGTCAGGAGCACGGAGCAAAGCGGCTCTGACCTGGTGCCCTCGCCACTGAGTGACAGGTGGGGAGAGCCCCCCTGCTGCATGAGGCCCAACAGTGCCCTGTGATGGCTCCCAGGCCTGGGAATCCGGGGTCTCCTCTTACTGAGGGGTGTTAATCATCTAAATCGTCTCTTACATATGAATTAAGACTGCGCCAAGGTGGGATTTTTCCTGCCAGCACTGGGAGTCCTGCCGCAGACAGATGACAGAGCCTGTCGCCATGTTTCTCGTCTGGGACTTGTTGAGCCTTTGAAGTCTGCTCAAACTCCGGAGTCTAGGGCTCCTTGGTTCTTAGCGAGAGCAGAGGGACAAGTCCTCGTCTTTCAGTCTGTGGCGAATTAGACCTCGGGACTTCATAATTAAAATGGATGTACCAGAGGCGGGGACGCTGGGATGTCCGCCCTAGGAAGCAGGCACCTCTGTCAGGAGGAGAGCGTGTCCTTTATAGTCAGACGGATCTCTGAGAGCCTCTAAATGAGATTGGGGACTTAAACAAGATTTGGCGTGATTTGCTAATTACCCAAGTTACTATTACCTGATTAACACAGGAATCCTAATAGTCTGTCGCAGTGCCTTTCTTCCGGGCGCCAGGAGGCTTGACATCTGTCACCTGTTCACTTGGAGGCATTTTAATTAACCCAAATTATGTATGTCTTCTCTGCTTTAGGAATTGGCGCTTGGATTTTATATTTAAAAGTTAATAACCACCTGAAGGAGGTTTGCTGCCAAAATACTAGAATGCAAGCCTGACACAGGGCTGTGTCACCAAGAGTTGGGTGGAGACCTTGGTTTATCCCAAGTAGACAGACCAGAACTAGAGCACCGGACACTGAGGGGCGTTTCCCAGTGGCCAGGCACATCCCTCATGCACAAATCCCCTCAAATCCCAGGGGTCCCTCCCGCCCTAGCCAAAGCCTCTAATAGCGTGGTGACATAAATGGAAGGGCTGAATGAAACCAGAGAAGCCAAGCATCTTTCTCAAGGCCACACAGGAATGCAGCCCTGCGCTAGGATCTGCTCAGTGGCTTCCTCTCCGGCCAGCAGGCCATTGCTGACCTTTCCTTCCGAGGTAGGGATCCATGTGATGAAGTGATCTAGGCTGGAGGCTCAGCAGATCCCCCTGATCTGAGGGGCCTCGGGGTGTGCTGGGGGCTGTGTTCAGCAGCTGGTGGTGCTTTAGTCCCTCAGAGAGAGATGGCACTGTCACCTGGCTGTGGGTTCTGAAGCTGCTTTCTAGGTGTATTATGTCTTGACCGGGAGGAGCACCATGCTAGAGGCTTGTGACTTATGAGTTTGTGGCTGGACTCTTCTCACTAAGAACTGGGCGCTGGGAAGCCAGGCGCAGTGGTGCACGCCTGTAATCCCAGGGGCTCGGGAGGCAGAGGCAGGAGGATCCCAAGTTTGAGACCAGAGGCAGTCTGCGTAACTTAGTGAGACCCTTTCTCAAAAAGTAAAAAAAAAAAAAAAAAAAAAAGAACTGGGCGCTGGGAAGCTGGGAGCCTTGGCTGGTGTCCTGAGAAGCCTGGCTTTGGTTGGCCTGAAGTTTCTGTTCTTGGTTGGCTTCATTCTAGCTCTATTATCTGTGACAGGGATTCAGGGCACACTACTTCATGGACACCCTGAATTTAAAGCCTAAAGGGCACGTCCAGGTATGATGCTAAAGGGCGCCAGCCACCCACACCCAAGCCCAGGGCAGACGGTGGGAAGCTGGGACTCCTTACTCCCTGAGCTCTGGTTCCACATGTGGATGAACGGATTCCTAGGGCTGGGGCTTGGGCGTGCGTGGAGGACAGAAACCCCTGCAGGGTCTGCCTAGTCTCTGTCTTCGGAGGGACGTTCCCACGTGGTTCAAGTTCACTGGGCGTTTGCGGGGAGTAACTGACCCCAGGCATGAGCTGCTCGTCCAGCTAAAGTGATTGCCTGCTCCAGGGCAGGAAGAGACCCCTTGGTAAATGACTTCGCCCGGCTGCTCTGAGTGGAACCCCCCAGTGCATTGAGAAAGTTAACCTCATCACCTTCTGCGGATGAGCAGGGCATTCCTGGAGAACAGTCTGTTCCAGTCTGAGCAGGCACAGCCCCAGGGTGGATGACGACCAACGTTTTTTCTGACCTCCTCGTTAACTGTGACCTTTCTCTTCTTCTGTCTCAGCCGCCTTTCCTTCTGGGAAGAAAGGCTACCTTACTTCTAGGGGATCGTTCTCAGAGGATTACCTTTGCCTCTTCTCACCTGGACATCTCAGGGTCTCAGAGCTATTTATATATCCGGTTTTGCATCTCAGTGTAATAAGCAACTCAGTTCTTTCAGACTTTAGTATGAGGCCTGCAGGAAGTGCCCAGAAGTAGAGATGAAGCAAGATTGGCTGTGAGTTGGCAATTGTTACAGTTTGGAAATGGTAATATGACCCTATATTAGGCTGCTTTGTCTACTTTTATATTTGCTTGAAATTTTCTATAACAAACCTTTAAAAATAAATAGTAAGGGCTATACATGCCTTTAGTGGTAGTCTCCATGCCAGAGTATATGTGGTGAATGAAAATATCTACTGGAGGTATTAACCAAACTTAAATTTTAGATATAGAATCATTGAAAACACTGGTCCAGCATTAATTTTGAACATTTCAACATAATATGTGCTTTTCATAAGAATTGCTGGAGCTCAGGTGGGAAGAGCCACTGCAGAGAGTCGGACATCTGAAGCCATTTCACAGGGGGTTGCCTGTAAATGTGCATGCCTGTATGCTCCAGTTTAGATTTTTTTCCATTTGCTCTTTTTATGTTTTGATTTTTAATTGGGGTTTATTATTTATATTACTCATCAGCTGGTTTTAACCTCTTTATTCAGATGTAATTTACATGACATAAACCTTACCCTTGCTAAGTGGGTCATTCAGTAATGTCCACTGAATTTACAGGGGGTGGGACAGCCAGCACAGTTCAGCTGTAGAACCTCTTTATCACTCCAGGAAAGTCCCTCATGCAGTCTTTCAGCCACTCCTTGGATTGGTTAAAACAACCACTAACATGCTTTCTGTCTGTATAGATTTGCCTTTTCTGGAGATTTTGTGAATGAAGTTGTATGGTATGTGGTCTTTTGCATCTGACATCTTTCACTTAATGTTTTGGAGTTCTTCTATGTATATTAGTAGAACCCTTTTATTGCTGAATAGTATTCCATTGTATGAATATACCACCTTTAGTTTATCTGTTTACAAAATGATGGATATTTGGGTTGTTTTCACTTTGGGCTACTATTAATAATGCTGCTATGAGCATTCACATGTAAATCTTTGAGTGGAAATGTGTTTTCATGTCTCCTGATAGGTACTTATGAAGGAAACTGCAAGATCATACAATAAATTTGTTTAACTTTTGTTTAAGGTACTACCAAACTGTTTTCTAAAGTGTTGTACCATTTTGCATTTCCCCAGTACTCTTTAAGGGTTCTAAGTTCTCCACATTCTTACCAATGTTTGTTGTTGTCTATATTTTTATTTATCACATTCCTAGTATATGTGAAGTAGCTTTGCACTGTGATTTTAATTTGCATTTCCCTAATGACTGGTGGTGTTAAGCATCTTTTCATTATTATTGCCCATTTGTATATCTTCTTTGATGAAATACTATTCAAATCTTTTGTCCATTTTTAAGTGTGGTGTTTGACTTCTTAGACTTTTCGGGGTTCTTTATATATTCTGGACATTATTCCTTTATCAAGTACATAATTTGCAAACATTTTATCCTCGCCGTGGCTTTACTTTCTATATTCCTAATGGTGTGCTTTGAGGGATGAGACTTTTCAATTTTGATGAAGTTGAAGGTACCTATTATTTCTCTTTCATGGATCATACTTTTGTTCTATCTAAGAATTCTTTGCCTAACCTACAGTCCCAGAGATATTGTTGTATGTTTTCTTCTGAAAAGTTTTGTAGCTGGGGCTTGTCCATTTAGATCTGTGGGATCCAGTTAATTTTTCTGTCTGGTGTGAGGTAAGAATCTAAATCCATCTCCTTGCATGAAGATTCCCACTTGTCCTTGCCACGTTTGATGACAAGACTGTCCTCTCCTCATTGAAACGCCCTGGCAGTTTTGTCAAAAACCAGTGGCGCATAAACACAGAAGTTTGTTTCTGGACTCTCATTTCTGTTCCTTTGATCAATATGTCTGTCCTTCTGTCATACCAGATGGGCTTGATTACTGCAGCTTTGTAGAATATTTTGAAATTGGGAACCATGAGTTTTCCACCTCATTCTTGTTTAAGATCATTTCAGCTATTTTGTGTCCTTTGTGTCTCCCTGTAAATTTTAGGATCATTTTGCCACTTTCTGGAAAAAAAAAATCAGCTGATGTTTTGACAAGGATTGTGTTTAAACCACAGGGCAGTTTGGGCAGAATTGCCACCTTAACAATGACTGTTCCAACCCCTGGTATGGAATATCCCCATTTCTTTAGATTTTCATCTTTTTAGATTTTAGTAAACAAATATTGTACTCCTTTTGTTAAATTTATTCCTAATATTTAAGACTTTCTCATGCTATGGGATTTTTTAAAATCTCATAGTTTGCCAGGAGGAGTCAGTCTCACCTGTAATCTCAGTGACTTGGGAGGCAGAGGCAGGAGGATTGCAAGTTTGAGAGCAGAGGCAGTCTGTATAATTTAGTGAGACCTTATTTCAAAATAAAAAGTAAAAAAATAGACTAGGGGTACAGCTCAGTGGGACAGCACTTGCAAAGCATGCAAGCACGAGGTCCTGGGTTTGACCCCGAAGTAGTGCAAAAAAAAAAAAAAAAAAAAAAACCCTTCTTAGGTTGTTCATTGTTAGTATATGGCAGTTCTGTCTGTCTGTCTATCTATCTATCTATCTATCTCTCCCTCTATCTATTTATCGCAGAACTAGGGTTCACTATCACTGAACAGCATTCCCAACCCCTTTTTGACTTTTTATTTTGAGACAGGGTCTCCCTAACTTGTGCAGGCCACCTCTGATCTCAAACTCGTAATCCTCCTGCCTCAGCCCCCTGAGTTACTGAGGATTACACATGTGTGCCATGGCACCTGGCAGTTGGTTTTCATATATTGATCTTATATCCTATGACTGTCCAATTTTTATTAGTTTTAGTAGCTGTTTTGTGGACTCCTAGGGATTTCGTATGTGTGGGATCAGGCCATCTATGAGCAAAGATAGTTTTGCTTCTTCCTTACCCATATGGATAACCTTTCTTTCTTTTTCTTGCCTGATGCAGAATTTTAAGGTTTAAAACTCACCTATGGCAACCTACTCCCAAAGCAATTCCGAAACAATCAGCCATTAGAAACCCTATGAGGGTCGCTGTGAGTCAGACTCAACTCCATAGCACCTAACAACAAACAAACAACAATCTTCTGGCAGAAATTCCAGGATGACGCTTTAGATGAGGGAGCAAAATTGACAGCTTTAGCAATTCCCACTGTGCCTTATGGGGGCAAAGGGAAGATTAGCTGAGTGCTGCAACAGAGGAGTGAAAATGCCACTTGGCACAGGGCAAACTGTCACATGCCTTCAACCCCAGCAACTCGGGAGGCGGAGGCAGGTGGATCATGAGCTTAAGGCCAGAGGCAGCTGTGTAACTTAGTGAGACCCTGACTCCAGATAAATTTTTAAAAAGTGGCTGGAGATGAAGCCCAGCCATAGAGCCCTTGTTAAAGTGCGCACAAGGCTCTGCATTCAGCCTTCACTACCACCAAAAATCAAAAAAGCCATTTTGCCTGCGCTTCTGTTTTCATGATGCTTCTCTCATTGAGCAATTCTTTGAGCAAATTCTCTGAGCAGGACAGACAGGACAAACCCTTAGAGTGCAAGAATCCTTCCTAAGTGTGCAGAGAGAGATGCAAATGTTCTCGAGGCTGGTGATGTAACTCGCTAGAAAGTATCAGGTCCACACAGAACTTCAGTTCCAAATCTACATGTGGTTTCAAGTGAGCATTTGATTTTCTAGCTTATTGGTGGCTTTGTTTTGTTGTATGGTTTTGCTTTGCAACTCTGCTTTAGGAAGGCTGTTGGAAGAGAGACAAACTAGAAGTTAAACCCGAAGGACCCCAAAAAGAGAAAGGATGACAGCCGAGGCGAGGACAAAATTGAAGAAGCCTTTGCATCTCCCATATGTATTTCCCAATCGCCCACTGGTTGGGATAAGCCTTGTGCTCAGGACCCGAAAAATGCCACGGGCTGCCAATGGGAGGCAGCTCTTCAGTGTTGATAGGCTTTGATGGCATTGGCCAGCCAACCCAGAGCTCCAGTGACCTTTCCTTTCCCTCTGTGGCTGATGAATCACATACAACCCTTTATCCCTGTGAGAGAGCTCACAGACTACTAGTGCAAATCCATTATTCTAGGCCTTCAGGCTCTCTTTGGATTCTGAACTAAACATTAACAATTAAGCTGGGCCAGGCCTGGTGGCACCCGCCCCTAATCCTGGTGCTCAAGAGGCTGAAGCAGAAGGCTCAAGAGTTCTAGACCAGCCCGGGCTGTATAGCAAGATCCTGTCTCAAAAAACAAACAAACAAAGAAAAAGAACAACAACAACAAAAGAAAAAAAAAAAAAAAACCCACCCTAAGCTGAACAGTGATTCTCCACAGTGCTTAACCCTCTTCCTCCCAAAGTGAAATCCCACTCACTGCGGAATGAGCACACTAGTTCTTGTAGCTTCTTAAAAGGGCCTCGTCAGGAGATCTTAGAAAAAGGTATGGAGTGAAAATATGAGACCCAGTCTAGCCAGGCTTCCTGCCATTAGAGTCAGCGTTTACATAAACAAGAGAGGGGACCCGAGTTAGCGACGACACGGGAGTGAATTCACGTTTAGCTCTCGATAGATACAAGTGGTTACACAGAGAAACACAGAGAGAGCTGTGGGTACAAAAGGTGGGCGCACAACCCATTTCTGTGCCCTGCCAGCTGGGATGGCGTCATAGAAGCAGGCACCCCAGCACCCACAAGCACACCTACACCCACATCTTATTTCCCAATACGTCTCCAATAAAAGGGGCCAGGGCTCCTGAGAGGGCGGCGACTCCAGGACTCAGGACAGGTACGAGATGAGCCTGAGTGCCTGGCAGTGCTGGAGACGAAGTAGCGCCCACGCCGCGGGGCTGGCGGGGGAGCGCAGGAGGTGGCCCAGGAAGCTCCTGGTGGCCTGGCCTGGGCAGGCGCAGTGGCACGCGAGGCTGCACTGCGGAGCATAAAGGAAGCAGTCAGGAGATCACCCAGGTTTAGGTGAGTTTGCGGGTGGGGGCGCAGGGACAACCCTCCATGCACGTGGAGTCCCAGCAATTTCCATGGGCCCCTGTGGACAGAGTGCCCTCGATGTGATGTGACAAAACGGCAGATCACCTCTGCGACCCCCTCCCCGACACCCACAGTCCCAGCCTCACTGTGAGGGGGACGTGAGGCAAATTCTGTTAGCGAGGCCGCTGCAGAACAGCTCGGTCCTCCTAAAACAGTGTCAGAGTGGCCAGAAATGAGGAGGGGCCTCCACCAGACGTGACAGCCAAACAGAAAGCCATGTCCCAGACGGGATCTTCAGACAGAGTCTAAATACTGGGGATCGAAATAAAATGTGGACTTCAGTTAACTACACTGTATCAATATTGGTTCATTAATTATCAGAAATGTTCCATACTAATGTCGGATGTTAATAATAGAGGGCATGGAAGGAAGGACACAGAAATGCTCAATTTCTCAGTGCATGGAAACTGTTCTTTTAAAAAAGCCTATCTAAAAGAAAACCACCATCAACACTCATTTGGATAACCTTAGAGGGTTAGCATCAATTATCTGGAAAACTTACTTGCAAGAAAACATTATTCTTTTATGGTGATAGAAAGTGAAGCATTGCTGAGTTTTCTATGCCTCTTAGAGCAGATTAGTATTTCTGAAAGGAGAGAAGGAAAAAGGGGGTGGGAGGAGAAAGAAAGAGAGAATGAACTTAAGCAAGAAAAAAAAAATGGATTCTAAATTGCTAAAACCTTGGAGTGGAACTTAATCTAATTTATAAGCAGTTCCCCAAGAGATGTACAAGGATATTTTTTGTTGTTGTTGTTAAAGAGAAAAACTAGTTTCAAGCGTTATTAAGCTTTTTTCCCTCCCAGAAGCTAAGACAACCATCTGTGAGAACCTGTTTGCGTGTTTGTTTTCTACAATAAAATGCAAAATACTTCTTCCTGTTAGCGGATTATACCATATGTCTCTCCCCGTAACAAAATCAGCATGTTTATTAATGAACCCAATCAGAGGCAAAGATTTAGAAAGATTTAAGGAACTGAACTTCCCATTCAATATTTCAGCAAAGGAAACTTCTGGTTAGACATCGTTGTTGTGCTTGGAAAATGGAGGCTTTGTTTTTGCTTTGAAATCCATTCACTTGGCACAGGACAGACAGCAGGAGAGGCCTTTGAAATTTTTTATTTTTTAAAAAAAAGATGCATTTAAAAATGGCCCTTCCTGCCTGATGATCCCACTACTGATTTAGTTCCACCGTTTATATGGGATTAATATTTAATTTGATCAGTTTCATTTCTGCAGACTGACTAATTAAAGTGCTTGGTGGGCCCAGCCCTCCATCTCTGAGCACAGCGACAAGCCTGCGGGCTTCTCGGGGTGACAGGAAGCTGCTGGAGTCATTTCAGCCATATTGGCAGAGCAGGCCCTGGGAAACACTGGGAATTTTCTAGTGCAAACGCTGCCCTGGTGGCGCCGTTGAGCACCTGGGTGATGGAGTGGGCTGGTGGCAACAGGTGAGGCACAGATTAGGGGAAGTGAGTTCAAGGACAGGTGCTGTCACACACCAGGCAGAAGGCCTGGAGCGTGGGAATTCCTTCCTCTAGGCCCTAGGGTGCCAAATGAGCAGATCCCCCCTGCCAGTCTCTGCTTCTGGACTCGTGAGGAAGAGTGCCTTCCGCTGAGGTCATAAACCATGGACATCTGCAAAGACAGGCCATGGGCAGGTTTTAGAGCATGTGTCTGACCTGGTCATTCGGCCTCCACCTGGGTCTTCTTCCTTTCTGTTTGAGACCATAGCCATAGCCCAGCAAACCTCGTCTTCTCTTGCCACATGATGTGGTTTCCTAGAAATCTCCTACGAGAGAAAACAGAATGCCCATGACAGAACACAGCTGTGAGGGGAAAGGGGTGGAGAGGCGCTCGGAGAGGTACAGGCGGGAGGCAGCGGCACTGTGGGGTGGACCAGAGCAGCCCTGCCCTTCTCACTGGAGGCCTTCAGTGTCTTCATGCCGTGGTCAGGCTTCCTACAGATCTCAGCAGCACCGCTAACCAGTGTCCGCTCTGCCCTCGTAGGCAGCAGGGAAGCATCTCCGCTTGCTCTGAGGAGCTAGGTCAGGGGAGAACCAGGAGGAGGTCTGGGGACCTTTGGTACTGTAAAAAGAACCATGTTAAATAGGGGACACGGGCGGGGGCACAGCAGGTAGAGCCAAGTATTTGCAACACAATGATATTTTTTAATGATTTTTAAAAGTTTTATTGGGCCTGGCGCGGGGACACAGCCCTGTAATCCCAGCAACTCAGGAGGCACAGGTAGGAAGATCATGAGTTCAAGGCCAGCAGGCAGCCTGTGTAATATACCAAGACCCTGACTCAAAAGACAAAATAGCTGGCCACAGTGGCGCACGCCTATAATCCCAGTGGCTCGGGAGGCAGAGGCAGGAGGATTGCAAGTTCGAGACCAGAGGCAGTCTGTGTCATTTAGCGAGACTCTGTCTCAAAAAAAAGTAAAAAAATGGGCCCGGGGTGCAGCTCAGTGGTCCAGCACTTGCAGAGCATGCAGGCACGAGACCCTGGGTTCAACCCCTAGGACCGCAAAAAAAAAAAAAAAAGGTAATAAAAAGTGGGACGGGTGCAGCTCAGCGGTGGAGCGCTTGCAAAGTATGTATGAGGCCCTGGGTTCAGCCCCCAAGTACCGAAAACAAAAAAGTTGTAATTGGAGACTTGTGGGAAGGCCTTTGACCATTCACCTGCCCCATACACACCAGCCAACCACCCACACGCCCCCAAGGGGCACGGCTTGCCCTGATGTTCAGACTTTTCTGAATTTGCCCCTCCTGTCCGGCTTTCTGTCCTCGGCGCAGCCTGCAGGGGGCTGGAGGAGAGGCTTAGCGGCATCTGTGTGCTGAGGTCAGAGGGAAGTCAGCGGCTACCGCGGCTGCAGCTGTCCAGGAGCCGGGGCTATGTGGCTGGTCAAGGCATCCTGCCCACCAGGACGGCTGACGCTGGCCTCCCAGAGGGCAGCCCAGAAGGACACTGGTCAGCTGTCAGACTGGATGTGTGGCCTCTGGCGATGAAACTGCTGTGCTAGGGAGGTCTGGGTTGAAGCTCTACGCCCCTGTTAACTGACTTAGCTCTGTTGCGCCACTGTAGAATTTTCTAGTTCAGTTCAGCAAGTATTCCTGCTCTGTGCCGGGTAACAGAGCTGAATCCTGTGAATGCAGACGTAGGCACAACGTGTATGTCCCCTACCTGACGGAGACAAACATGAATAATAAGCAGGTTCACTATGACAGATCCTAGAGTATCTGGAAAGAGGTATGGAGACCGACAAGGGACAGGGGGTTGAAGGCATGTGGTGAGAGCAGCAGCCAGCCATCTTCCCTGGTCGCAAACCACCCAAACCTGAGACCCTGTTGGGGGAAGCTTCCTGCGGGCTCATGAGAACGGCACTTCCTTATTAATTCTTCATTGTTGTCATCGTTGTTGTTGTTAGGTGTTGTCTTGTTGGGTCTAACTCATAGTGACCCGATGTACAACAGACCAAAACACTCCCCAACACCGTACCATGCCCGACACTATGTCAGTGCTTCTTTATTGTTCATAAGGCTTTCAATAGCTGATTGTTTGGAGAGTGAGCTACTGGGTCCTTCTCGCATTTTTGTAGTTCTGGGGATCAAACCCAGGCCCTCAGCTCGGGGCAGCACTCTACCAACTGAGCTAAACCCCAGCTTTAGTTCTTCCTAGGAATATTAAAACATGTAACTTTAAAAAGGCTCCCATGAACAAATCAGTTATCTGGGAAATAGCAAGTAAAATAAGGTTCGACGTGTCATTTTCACTGACAGGTCTTTTTTATTTTCATTTTTATTTTTTATTTTTTTCCCAGTGCTGCTGTTGGAACGCAGGGCCTTGTGCATGCTGGGCAAGTGCTGTACCCCTGCCTGCCCAGCCCGGAGGTCATTTTTACCTGAGGAGCTTAAAGCTGTAACCATGCTGAGCACTCTCTGCGCCTCCCTTGGGAGGACGCGGTTTCAGCGTCTCTCCTGGAAACGTTTTCTCCACTGCCTCCCTCCCTGGCCCCTGCCCTGTCCTGTTTGGAGGAAAGAGTTTACAGCCGGGGCTCCAGCCCCGGCTCTCTCGCTGTCGCTGTGCTGTGTGGCCCTGGGGAGTCTTTGGACCCTCTCTGACCCTGCTTTCTCGGGGAAGTTTGGCAGTGACACCTGCCCAGTCATAGGATTGCGATGGGACAGAGCTCGCAGAAGCAGTTTGTGCTAGTATGTCTGGGGTTCACATCGCTAGACGTGACGGTAAGGGTCATGACGTAGCCCTTCGGGTTTACTTGCCTGACTGCCCCACAGCTTGTGGCTTCTCCCTCTGCCTGCAGTTCCTCCCCTCACCTCCTTTACCCCCTTCTCTGTGGTCCTCATAACCCTCCCTTGAGTTAAGCACTGGTACCCCTGGGCTTTTGTCTACAGACCCTTTGCCCTTTGCTCTTTGCCCTAGACCATCACGGTCACAGTCTCTATGTGTTGACGTCACCTGTGTACCAGCGACCACCCACCTTTCCCCCGCTAGCCTTAATTTGTCCCTTAGGCTCCAGACCCGCACTTCTCCTGTCTGACCCGATGCCTCCACGTGACACCTCAGTCTTCACCACTGCCCACGTACCACGCCCCTGCATCGCTGGTTGTCCTCTGAGTGCTGCTGGTGAACTCCTACCCACCCTTCAGAACCCACTTTCCCTGTCTCCCCCCATGACGTCCTCCTCTGTGCTCCCAGAGAACTTCGTGCCCCCATCCACCATGTCGCCTCTTCCATCGGCATTGTGGTCGTTGCGTGGGACTTGTGAAGCCAAGGACTGTGCCTGACTTGTCATTAAACTCTCATCACTGGCTGGGCGTGGTGGGGCCCACCTCTAATCCCACCACTCAGGAGTAAAAGACAGATGTGCCAGGTCAGCCTGGGCCTCCCCAGACCCTATCTTAACCTTGTCTAAACCTCGCGAAATCTCTTCTCAAGGTGGGGGAGGAGCCTGGCGTGGTGGCACACTCCTGTCATCCCAGCACTTGGGAGGCTGAGGCAGGAGGATTGTGAGCTTGAGGCCAAAGTCAGCCTACGTAATTTAGCAGACCAGATATCAAAATTAAAATTAAAGAAAGGGTTAGGGATGCAGCCCAGTGATAGGTCACAAACAGAGTACGCTTGAGGCCCTGGGTTCAGCCCCTAGTACTGGGAAAAAAAAAAAAAACTCACTTAGAGTCCAGGGCTTGGCATGAGTCTCGTACTCACTCATGGGACCCCCGTGGCTCATTCCAGACCTGCCTGCGCAGTAGCCGGGAGTTACATCTTCAGCGCTGCATCTGGCTCTGCGTGGGGGCCTGGACCTGCCTGGTGCAATTGTGTGCTTTTCCCTTCTGGTTAGGGCTCGCTGGCACCCAGAACCCAAAGCCTCCCGGAGTGCACGGAGGAGGCCACCAGCGCCCCTGGCTGCAGTCACCCCCTGGCCTGGCGAGGCGAGCAGGGCCCCCGTGCCCTCCCCGCTTGGCTGCGGCACGTTGGTATTCCGGCGGCGGCGCCAGCTTGTTGTTGAGCACATGCTCTGCAGATTAGCCTGTTTGTACAGCCAATCGAACATGTGCTCCATTAAAAATTAACGCCTCCTGTGCTCAGGACGGAGCAGGAGACGTCAGCTGCCACCGCGCGGCAGCCCCACAGAGCCCCAGAGCCCATTACCATAGGTTACAGCAAATGTTAATCAGAGCAGCGCGGTTAAATAATGCAGCTCTCGCAGATGGCGGCCCTGCCTCTCCGTGCAGATGCGGCCTCGAGTCCCTGAGGCCGCCGCATCACAGGAGTCGTCGGGAGCAGTCAGGTTGGATGCCTACTGGCAGCATCACCTTTTGGGTTTGCGCGCAGCCTCCAGGGCGACCGTGCGCCCTCCTACCGGGGCCCGGGAAGGCTGGACTGCCGTAGGCAAGCTCTGCTATCACCCAGGGCCGCCCTCCCTGGCCACTCCGTGCCAGCCTCCCTGCCAGGTGGAGTGGCCCCGTCCCCATTCCCCCTGACAGTTTTTGGGTTGCTGCGGGGCAAAGATTCCACCTGCCTCACCACCTGGCGTCCCTCTGCACAGCGGCCCCCCCCCCCCGCCCCCCGTCAGAAGTGGGCGTTCCTACGGGGCCTGCCTGAGCAGCCACGTGCAGGTCCAGAGCCCAGCTCTTGATTCCCTGGTCCAGGTGTCCCTGTCCTCAGGCCCCCAAACTGACATTGTGCAAAATGAAAGAGCCGATCGCCATGCGTGTGCCTGCACCAGGAATCAGGCACATAGCAGGAAAAAAACAAAATGTTTTGTCCTGGCCGCTCTGCCCTGGCCGCTCTGGAGAACCTTCAGGGTAGAGTAGATAACACCGTCACCACCCACCGGGAGTGCCGCGGGGCATCCCAGCTCCGTCACTGTCTGGAACAGGCCCAAGTCCCCGATCCACAAGAAGGTAACCTAGAAGAACTGGACGGGCTCAGTCTCATCCTGAAGCCACATGAAAATCTACAGTTGTGCTTGGCTTCGCCAGACATGGTGGAAATAAACCCAAGGAACTCAGGGAAAAATTGCACAATGCAGAGGCAGGAAAATCAGACATGGCGATGCACACCTGTAATCCCAGCGCTCAGTAGGCTGAGTCAGAAGGGTTGAGCTGGTTTGAGGCTAGCCTGGGGCAACAGCGAGTTCCAGGCCAGGCTTAGCTATGGAGTGAGGCTGTCTTTAAAAAGAAAAAAAGAAAAAAAAAAAAACTGGGGAGATTTCTCCAGATAAAGTTAACTATTTTTGTTTTTTAAAGGCATAAGGTTCAACTTTCTGAAAAATATATTCCGTGTGTATCAACCCCTTCCTGAATATAACCAACTCTGTGAGGTGAGAATGTAGTTACGGGAGAAACAGTAAAACGTTTGTGCGTCTTACTTCGTTTCTGGATTGTCAAAGTAAAACTAGGCTGTGTTCCTCATTACCAGCTATAGCAAACTGCATGTTTGACTAGAACGCGTTGCTATAAATAAATGCACTTGTAGAAATGAGGCACAGGGACAAGGGTCTTCCTGTTTTCTTCCTCTTGCCTCCCTCCTTCCTAAATATAGACACGTCATGTTCCCCTCATCTTAAACGTTGCTGCTTTGAAGGTCATGCCATCAGATGAGGCCGTTTCTGCCCCTTCTTGTCATCCACTGTCCCCTTCCCCACCGCGTTGGCTGCTTCCTTTCCACTGTGCCCTCCGAGCCCCAGGCCTCTCCGCTCCTGACCCCCTGGCTTCCCAAGCTCTTCCCTCACTCCGCCTCTTCCCCCAGGCCCACCGATGCACCCTACTGATAATAGTTTTAATTTCACAATCGTGTCTTCCAAAGCCTTAAAGAGGTTGAGGAGCCCAGAGCCCTGCGTGGGCTCCTCAACCTCATCTGCCCCTGGGGGATTTGTTCCTCCTGGGAAGCTCCGTCAGGGCTCACGGGGGCTGCTCCTGCTTTTCATTCTCATGTCTCCTAGGAGGGGCCCCCTTACTACTGGGGCTGAGCAGCAGTGCCTCTCCTACCCCAGAGCTCTCTGCTGCTTATCCCGCCTCCTTTCTCATCATAGCACTTAGCCGATCTCTACACACACGCATACAGCCACGCCCATATGTGTTCACTCGTGGTTACCTGTCTCCATGGAAACGTTCATGGCATGAGGACAGGGATTTTGTGTGCTCTGCTCATATTCCGTGTACCTCCAGTGGTCTTTCATTGGGTAATGAGTTAGAGGAACGGGTGAATGAATAAAGAAATGTGTTTGGACCAGGAGCACATTTTGGAACTAGAATTTAAGACAGAGTTAGTGTTTAAAGCTTCCTAGGAAACCTATCAAAAGTGTTTTCCAGTTATTGTTGTCTTTATAAATGAGCAGATTTCAGCTCCTAACAATGCACCTAGGTGTCGGTTTGAGAAGGCACAATTCACTTCCCTCATATTTTGTGAAGTCCAGGGTAGAATATCTCAAGTGGTGAGACTTCTGGCATTATTAGCCTTAAAAGTTTTACTTCACCAGTAGGTTTCTTTTATTTTTCCTAAAACTTCTGCTTGACTTCTAACTTTTCACTGTTTTTGAGGGCTAAATGTTTCATAATCTCACTTTAGGAAAATGTAGTTTATATTTTTGGTGGATTTGATTGCATGATTCAGAGCAACAGAACCAAATAAAAGCAGGTAGGGCACAAGGTTGAGAGCTCCGGCCTAGAATCATTAGGTTTGTTTTTTGTTTTTTTTTTTTTCATTTCGGATGTAAATCATAGTCTTGGTCCCGTTCACTTTACACAAATCGGACTCCAGAAAGTTTTAAAAGTTTGTGTCTGTGAACAAAAGCAAGAGGAAGTGGTTCTTTTGCACCACCCTGCTTTCGGAGAAAGAATTCCAAGTCAAGGCAGGACCGCCCCACTGTCACCTAAAGATAATTCTCCCTGTCTGGACTGCAGCAGAGACCCAGGCCATAGAGTCCCTCTCCAAGTTTTCCAGTTGGCTCCTTCCCACTTTGGCCAAGAAGAACGCTGCTCCCAGCTCCTCGGCCCATCATCAAGGCACGTGCCCGGAAGGTCGGATTTGCCTCTGTGCCACCTGGGACACTTTGGGCTACGGGTGGCAGAATGCCTAACAGAAAGAGGCCATGAACAAGTTGTGTCCAGTTAACCATCTCACATGATGTGACGCCCAAGTGCTGGACTGGCGTCTCTGAGGCCTCGCCTCGCCACCATAGCTGCAAGCACCGTGTCGCACGCCATGTGCCCAAGGAAGGAAGGAAGGACAGACGCACGTACTCCCCCATTGTGTGCTTCCTTTCGTTAGGAGGGAGGATCTCATCCAGGGGTCCCAAAGCAGGCCTCCTCGCCATCCTCATGGGCAAAACCGGGTCACACAGCCGCCACAAACCAGCCACTGGCTCATGCACACTCACTTAGCCCGCCTGTTCACCTCCAGGGCTGCGCACGTGGCAGGTGGACACGGGCACGTGGCTAGGGTTTTCCAGCGACACCAGAGGGGAGGCGAGCTCCCAGGAAGAGAAAGGAGCCTCTGCTCCAGCAGCGCAGCCCGCCACGTCGGAAAGAAGAGGGCTCAGCCACGGGAGCAGTGGCGCGGTGGCTCAGGTGGCGCCTGTACCCATGGGCCCGCAGCCTCAGCACATGCTCGTCTGCGTGCTGCCACGCCTCCTGATTGCCTGACCACGCAGCATCAGAGTTCCCGTCTCCCTGTCTGACCTGCCCTATTGCAATGTCACAAGGACCCTGCTTTCCTCTTCATGTCCAGAACACCCAGGACAGCGCCTGGGACTTAATGGAGACTGACTTACGTGGGCTGCATGAACGAACGAATGAATGAATGAGCAAATGAACGAATAGCAAATGATGATGAGACGCTTGAAGCCACGCGTTGTGAAGAACAGCAGAGTTAATGATAGGTGTTTGTCTAGACACCAAATGAATGACAAAGAGATAGGCAACTCGTGACCAAGATGTTTTTAAAGCCGTGTCCTGTGAACGATTGAACAGACTACAAATGTTTACCTGGAAAAAGAGGTCTGAGGACTCTGAGGACTTTTGGAAACGCAGCACTCAAAACCCTCCAGTGAAACGGGGTGGTCTCACCTTGGGGGATCTCTGAGGACAGAGGAGGGGAAGCAGACGGGAACTACAGGGAGGTGGAAAGCTCCTCCTTGGGTTGAACTGAAGTCAGCAAAGGAGCTCTGTGAGGAGGGAATGGACTGCCTTAGGAAGAGGGCGCTCGCTCACCCCTCAGCCCAGAGCGACAAGCCACTGGGCAGAATATTGGGGGGCATGAGGCTTTTTCCATTGAAGATTAGACTAAATGATGTTTACTCCCTGGTGTGACTGTGGGTCCTCCCTAGCAAAGAGAATTCTCTAAAATCTTAAGAAACTAAGCTCTTGCCGGGCATAGTGGCTCACGCCTGTAATCCCAGCACTCAGGAGGCTGAGGCAGGAGGATCACAAGGTCAGGGCCGATCTGAACTGTGTAACACGAGTTGCCAAGCCAGCCTGGGCTACTTAGCAAGACCCTGGCTAAAAAAAGAAGAAAGAGGGCCAGGTGCGGTGGTGCAGGCCTTGTAATCCCAGCGGCTCGGGAGGCAGAGGCAGGAGGATCGCAAATTCAAGACCAGAGGCAGTCTGTGTCACTTAGTGAGACCCCGTCTCAAAACGTGAAAAACTGGGCTGCGGGTGCAGCTCAGTGGTCCAGCACTTGCAAAGCATGCAAGCTTGAGGCCCTGGGTTCAACCCCCAATACCGCAAAAAAAAAAAAAAAAAAAAAAAGAAAAAGAAAAAGAAGAAAGAAAAGAGAAACTAAATTCTTACCACTAGGTACAGGAATAAAGCCTTTTGCAAAGTAACAAGAAATTTTAGGATACTAGGAGATGTCTTTGAATAATTACACTTATTATTCCCAGTTATATATTCTGTTTCCTCTGTTGAATTTGGGGGTTTTATTGTTTGTTTTGAGATAGGGTTTCACTAGGTTGCCTAGGCGAGCCTTTTCTGGTCTTAGCCTCCTGCATCAGCCTCCCAAGTGCTAGGAGTACAGATGTGTGCCACCATGCATGGGTGAGGTGGGTTTTTTGATAGGAGAAAAAATTTTAGAAGATAAAGGTGTTAGTAGATGTCAGTAAGGAATTTCATGATCAGTGAAGAAAAGATTGAGGTTGTCCAAGATTTTGCTTTACTTGGCTTGGCAGTCAACACCCATGGAAGCTGCAATCAAGAAATCAAAAGACACATTGCACTGGGAAAAGCTATTACAAAAAACCTCTTTAAAGTGTGAAAAGTAAAGATTTCACCTTGAGGATGAAGGTGTACCTGACTCATGCCATGGTGTTCTGAGTCACATCATAAGGTTGTGAAAGCTGGCTGGACTGTGTCTTGGTATTTTGAACATGTTGTCAGGAGGGACCAATCCCTGGAGAAGGGCATCATGTTTAGGAGAGTGGCAGGTCAAATTAAAAAAAGGAAAACCCTCAACTAGGTGGATTGACACAGTGTCTGCAACAATGGGCTTAAACATCAACAACAACAAGAAACAAACAAAAAAAGATCATGTGCCTCCCACAGAATTGGGGAGTGTCTTGTCCTGTTGTACATAGAGTCGCTGTGAGTAACAATGACAATAGATGTCATCAGCTTTGTTTGTCCTACGGGGATCTGCTTCTCCCTTCAGGACATCATTCTATTTACATTATTAAAATTTACCTTGTGCACCCTTGGTGTTTTGGGTGGAGAATGAAGAGAAGCGCTCAGCTTCCAGAGGGTGAGGAGTGGGACTGGATTTGCCATGAATTCTTTCGCACGAACTGCCTCACTGCCCACCTGCAGGACTGAAAGTCAGAGGAAGGAGATGAAAATCGAGGAACCGTGGGGCACCGCTCACTCTCCTGATTACAGCAAGGAGGTGCACTGCATATGGATGCTCCCTCAGTAAAGCAGGTGTTCTGCCCTTAAAGTGGTAATTATAGACTATTTCAGATCAATGATCTTCACTTATTTCCTATCACGGCTGCATTTCTTCCATGTTTAACCACCCTGTGTTATAGAAAGCTTGCTCACCCTTGAAAAACTAAAAATGCATATGGATTTTCTGAAAGAAGCCACTTTTCAAAGTATTTTGTGGTTAGTTTCAAAATGTGATGTTCTGAGGAGGGTTTGGGTTGGCTCTCTATTTTAATATAAACTCAAATGTACAATCACATGTAACGAGTGATTTTACTTGCATTAGCCGGATGTCTTTTGTGGCTTTGTTCGAGGTCACTACTAGATTATTTTTCTTGCATTATTTCATCAGCTGTCAGTTCTGTTGAAATCATGTAATTCATTCATGGCTATGATTTTTAAAAGATGTAAGTGTAAGCACCAAGGACAGTTTGGAGGAAGTTTATTTAGATGATTGTAGGGTGTTAGACTGTCTCCGTCATCTCTGCGCCCCATGTCTGAAGGCTCACTGTGGGTCGCACATGATGTTGAATGCCCTGGAAGTTATTCACCACTCTGTTTTAGACCCCTGTACTTCCTTCCTTTCTTTTTGGTGGTACTTGGGGGTTGAACATAGGGCTCACACATACTTTTGCAAGTGCTCTACCCCTTACCTGCACTCCCACCCCATTTTTTATTTTTTATGTTGAGTCAGGGTCTCCCCTAAGTTACACAGGCTGCTACTGGCCTCAGACTCGAGGTCCTCCTGCCTCTGATCCCGAGTTGCTGAGATTGCAGATGTGTGCCGGCATGCCCAGCTTCGGCTCTTTATCATCATCTTTTTCAAGATGGTGGCCTGCACTTAGATTGTAGGATACATGATATATCTCTTATTTAGCATTCACAGTACCCTCTTAAGTAGGTGTTATTTCAAGCTTACCCTACCAACTTATTCACAATTGGGGCTTGATTACAATGATACAGTGTATTCTTATTTGCACAGATACTGGTATCATTCAGGAAATCATTTGAAAATCATTCATTAAACACCAACAACACACATCTCGTTAGTTCTCAGTGGCTGTAAAGAAATTAGAAACTCTCTGCTCTTGAACTTGAATAAATGATTGAAATCTATGAAAGCAGCTTGCAAAGTAGGTTTTTAATTTTTTATTTTTTTTGTCTCAGGATAATTTTCAAATGTTGGAAACAATTAGAGTCTTACAAAGTAATAGCTGTATTTTTATTATCTTGTAATTTTAAAAATGAAAAATGTATACATTGAAATACACGGATAAAATTATATAATGTTTGATATTTAAAACCTTTTTTGGCGATACGGGGGTGGTAAGCATCTTACCTCATCTAGATGAGGTAAGCTTGGCCATGAGTTGATAATGAACGAAGCTGGATGAGAGTAGGTGGGATTTATTGTATGGTTCCTGCTACTTTTATGGAAAGCAGTCCATGATCAAAAGAATACGTAAGGAATTGGGGTTACTATGGATTTGGCCCAGCTTTTAAGAGGACAAGGGATTTGAATAATCATGGGAGCATCTCTATACTTTCGAGAAATATTCATAATTATCTGAGAGGAGCATATGATTTCCTGAGACAAAAGCCAGCTTTGTGCTCCCGGATCTGGACTCTCTTGTTGTAGCTACTGGAATACAGTAGCCATGCAAGTCCCAGGCAGCTGGAAACATCTGCTCACAACCACTGAGTATATCACAAGGGCAGTGCGCCTTGACTATAGAAGCGTGTATGTTGTGTTTAATTTAACAGCATCTAACACAGTGCATGTAAGGTTGAAGAGGTATAAAAGTCTAGAGTAGGAAGTAAGGAATCTGGCCCATTCAGAAATTGAGACGTCCCCCGATAGGTGCACCTTTACTCTGTCAAGTTTGTCCTTGGCCTGTCAAGTTTGTCCTTGGCCAACGGTTCCCAGTGCCAAACTACCAACTTCCTTTTCTGGTCTTAGTCATGTTGACCCCTACCTTCAGTCTCTTAGTCATGCAGAATTTCAAATATCTATATTGTATTTGGGCTGGGATTTAGCTTCGTTGGTAGAGCGCTGCTCTGCAGTCTCTGAGGCCCCGAGTTCAATTCCCAGCACTGCAAAAATGAGAGAAGGACGTGGCAATCCACTCCTGAGGCAATCCTGAAATAGTCAGCCATTGAAAACCCTATGAGGGTCGCTATGAGTCAGACACAACTCTAGGGCACCTAACAATAACAACAACAATGTTATACTTTGATGTCTGTGAAGACTGATGAAGAAAAGTATGTTTGCTGTGTTTTTCTGCCCTGGCTGGTTTTCACTGGAACTTTATTATCTTTGACACTCTCGGGCGGTTGCCAGCATGGTAGCTGCACCCTTGCATACATATTCTCAGCCCTTGGAAGGCTGAGACGGGAGGCTAGCCTGGGCCACACAATGAGACCCTTTCCGGGGAGGAAAAAAAAAAAAAGAAAAACGGGAGGGAAGGAGAGTGGGAGGGGGAGAGAGAGAGAGAGAGAGAAGAAAAACAAGAAATTCTTGACGTGTAAAAGCCCGCAGGTGAAATTGTCTTTTATAATTACAGGGGTACCTTGGCGCTTGTGCTCCATACATGAGCACTTCAGTCTTCAGCCCATATTTTCAGGGGGCTTCTGGTTCGGTGCTTGATCACTTGCTGAGCACTCAACCACTGTGCTAAAACCTGGGTGCAGGCGATGTTTACCCATGAGGCTTCCAGGTGACACACGGGAAAGGATGGCTTTGCACATCAATTCCAGGCATGAAGACCTGTCCTGGTGCTGCGTTCATAATCTCATGGTTTGCGTATTTGTTTTTATGTATGTATATAGGTGTTAGGTGCCATTGAATTGGTGTCCAACTCATAACAACTCTCCATACAACAGGCGAGACGGTATTATTGGTCCTTCTCTGCTGTTCATAGGGTTTTCCATGGCAGATTGTGTTTTGGTAGTGGGCTCCCAGGTCCTTCTTCCAAGGCTGCAGCACCTGGTGTTCCCAGGCAGTCTCCCGTCCAAGTACTAACCAGGCCTGACCCTGCGTAGCTTCTGAGATGTGACTAGATCAGATGCCACAGTGGTAGGGCTGCACACACGTCTCTATATACGTACATGTACACACACACGCACACACGCACGTATATGTATCTCAACATATGGTCATCATGGCACCCAAGAAACTTTCTAGCTCTAAAAGTGAAGGAAGGAGGAAAACAGTAAGAAAAGTGAATTCTAAACAGAACGGATTGGTAAGTAGGTAAGTGGCCTCTGTGTGTCTGAAGGAGCCTTTCCAGGTGGTGCTGGCACCAATAGATTCATGTTCAATATTTCTTACGGGAAAAAGTAGTTGGCACTCAAACTGATCGGCGCCCAACCAGCCTTCCAGAACGGATTGCGGCTGAGGGCTGAGGTACCACCGTATATTAATATATACATTTATACATACACCATATATACATATATGTGTGTGTGTGTTTGTATATATATGTGTGAGTGTACATATGTATTCATATTCTCAGATTACATGGAAATTGAATATCTAGAATGGATCTGCTTTAGGAAAATGTTTGTTTTTAAAAGCTACTAAGTATTGGAACATGATACAAAAATAACTTTGGAATATTTAATTCATGGTTCAGCTCTGTTGTTCATTTAAAGGTTTAACTGTTTCCCACTGTTTAAATGTCACTATCTGATCATTCATGCTAAGTTAGCATGTCCAAAATATTGAAAAACAGATGAACGATCAAGGAACGTAAAGAATACTCCCCCAGTGAAGCCAGAAGGATATTCTCGAGGAGAAAAAAAAAAAAAAGAATGCCTGAAACTTATTTAACAAGAAAGATTTGAGTCAGGTAATCTACATAATATATCCACCGGCATTAAGGCTGTCATCTTGGTACTGCATTCCTGGTACGAATTTCACAATAGCTGTCTTTCACTGTCGGTTCTAATAAAGAGTGTTGGTCAGCTTAAATTCCCTGGGAGCGCAGAGTTATGTTTTGTGAACTGCACGTGCCTGAGGCCTCTCATGCATGATTTAAACTGCTTTGTAAATGTCAATAGGTGGAAAAGCATTGGATCCCTTGTAGATTTCCCCAAACCCTCAAAGATGCGAACGCCATGTATAAACCATGCCGCACTCTCAGGGCCGTTGCCGTTTTTTATACTTGCCTAACTGGGGGGTTTAAGGTATCGCCGGAAGCAAAATATCAGTGTGTGCAAGTCTCAATCCAGCCGGCCAGTGAAGCCCTTTGTTAAGAAAACCTTTGCACCGAAACGCATCTCCAGTGGCCCGGAATGGGCGCGCCTCATGAATGTTGAATGTTTCAGACTCTGTTCCTTCATTCTGGACTTTTTCAGAACACATATTTGACTCGATTGGGTTTCCTGGTTCCATAGAACTGCATGCATTCTGCAGGCAGCCATTGTTGTTGTTGTTAGGTGCCGCCGAGTCGGTATCCGACTCATAGTGACTCTCATAGGGTTTTCAATGGCAGACTGTTTCGGGATTGCCTTGGGAGTGGATTGCCAGGCCCTTCTCCCATGCAGGCAGCCATATGGAACTGTAAAACAGCATGTCCACTGGAAGTCCCGGACCTGGGACCTGGATCTGGCACTCTCCGGCTCTTTGTCCCTCCGCAAGCCACTTAACCTTTCAGGGTCCTGCTTTCTGATCCATTAAATAAAGGAGGTTGCAGTAAACATCTCAAGTTACCCCCTCCCAGCTCCCGTCTCAGGGACTCCATGAGACAGTGACAGAAAGCTACTGTGACACTTTTAAAGCCATGGGAACACACGTGACTTTTTAATTGGCCTCATTCTACTCTCTGGGCAGCACAAAGCACCAGCAGGAGCCCCAAGATGGCCAGGAACAATTGCCCAGGGAGGCCTGGATGTCAGCCTCAAGGTCCAGCAGCTCACTGAGGTTCAAAGCACGTCCTTGTGAGTGTGACCACGTGCCACTGGCCTGAGAAGGGATTTGTGGATGCTCCTCCTTGCCGTGCACACCCCACAAGGCACTCCAACCCCCAGCTGTATTCCTTAGGAAAAGATGTTCTCTAATATCTGAAGGGGGCTGGGATTTAGCTCAGCTGGTAGAGCGCTTCTCTGAAGTCTCTGAGGTCCCAAATTCAATTCCTAGCACTACAAAAATGGGAGAAGGACATGGCAACCCACTCCCAAGGCAATCCCGAAACAGTCAGCCATTGAAAACCCTTATGAGGGTCCCTATGAGTGGGACACAACTCGACGGCACCCGACACAAAAACAACAATATCTGAAGGGACGGCATTGCAGGATAGCCTGGGTCTCTCAGAGGACATTTCTCATTCACTTCTGTACCCCTCTGCCCAGCCGAGGTGCCTGGAGGTAGAAATGCCTGAACAAATCAGGATGAATTCATTGAGAGTCAGAGAGCCATCCAAACAGATGGTCGTCTTGTCCTTCCTCTATATTTTGATTCCTCCATCATGTTCTTTGCACATATTCCCTTTCTAATATAGTACCCTCCCGAGGGCGCTATTTTTTAGGGGTCAGAGTACATGCGGTAGCTCTGGTGCCAGCCTGCCTGAGTTTGAATACTGACATTTGCTCTTCCTGTGTGACCTCGAACACTTGACTTAACCATTCTGCGTCTCAGGTTTCATTCTATCAGAGTGGGCTCATGAGAGTACCTGTGACCTCAGACCATGGAGCTTCAATGGCTTGTAGACATCAGGTCCCTAGGACAGTGTTTGGTATGTGCACATATTAAGTATTATTAAAACTGTTTTTCCATGCTTTTATTATTTTTGAACACACATTTGACTCAATCGAGTTTCCTGGTTTCATAGAACTGTATGCATTCTGCAGGCAGCCATATGAAGCTATAAAACAGTGTTAGACCCAGTACTAACTATAAAACAGTTAGTATTCGAGTGGAACTTTTCACAAAAGAGCCAGAGCAGTTGTACCAACCATGGGGGACAAATCACCTCCCTAATTCCATGTCATCCACCCTAGCGAGGAGTATTTTAAGGTGGGCAGTCTGAGGACACGTGTCTCCTTCGTCCTGCGACAGGCTTGTTATTATACAGTGCTCCCAAATTCCCTGTCTCCATATCCACATCTTAGGCAGCCAGACCAAAGCTGATGGGGACTTTGAGACCTTTGAAACCCTGCTGCCACCAGCGTAGCGCTCGTGTGTCTTTAGAATGTCACATAAGCACATTCTTTCTCACCCCCTGACATAACCCCAGGGTTGCTTTCTGTGGTTGTTGACACATTTTTAGACGTCCAGGTTTTATCAGCGGAAACCTTGAAGAGAGACAAATGGGTCTTGGAGGAGGTGGCACGTACTATAAGCTGTCAGCTGGCTCATTTATAACCCGTGATGTCCAGTGTCGAGGCCATGCCACGAGCGTGCTCTATAGATAACTCACCCCTGCGATGCCCTGCTCTCCCCAAGCACTTTGCGCGGCTGTTCTGGTTGAAGACCCAGTTGACATCTATAATAGATATCAAATGGAGAGCCTCTTACTTTATCACTCTCCGTGTTTCAACACGGCGGTCCCCGTGAACCGTCAGAAGCAGGCAGCCAGCACATTATGGGAAAGGTGACTTGCTGAGTCCCGCCGCCCTGAGGACATTATTAAGTGCTAGGGAACCTTGTTAGCTCATAAAGTTGGTTCAAACCAATTACTGCTCCTCACCCATTACCGATGCCAAGAATGTAACTCTTTTAAATTCTTGCCTGTGAAGCCGATCTCTCCATTACGCGGTATCACAGAGCAGGGCTTCTGATCTGGCCGCGGCTGTACCCCACCGGCCGCAAAGACTAAACATCGCGTTCGCTGCTCCGTATCGGGTCCCCGTCAGTGCCTCTCGGAGGCAGCAAGGCTGCTATTTATAGATTTGCTTTCCGTCTCCCTAGTTCGGTGCAGTCAGTTTTGACACACTGTCCCAGTAATCTGATCAGCCATGCTGCTTTTAAATGAAGGTCTAGGCCTTGGCCTCCGCAGAGAGGGCGACAGCTGTCAGATACAGATAGTAGGCTACAGATCCTGGCTGCTGAAACCCTCTCATTCACTCCTGTTACAGATCATTGGCCGCAGCTTGAAGCCATGCTTTCCAGTCCGCCGATTAGTTGGCAAGAGATCTACATACTGTATTAGCAAGGTCAGCCACAGAGATAAAGGCAGAAACTGAAGCCTCAGACACTATTTTTAAACCAGTGGCCATTTGTTAAACCTGGTTATTTGGGTGTGGGTCTCTCTTCCTTCCTTTTTTATTTTTTTTCACCCTCTTTTCTCCAAACAAAACTGCAGAAACTTGCGGAACCTCTTTGGCAGAGCTGATGAAGACGGGTCGGGTAACGAGGTGGCCCAGACCTGCGGAGGGCCAGGCGGCGCCCGTGGACTCACTCTGGCAGCGCAGCGCGTTACCCTGGTGCTTGCCTTGTACCAGAATGTGTTTGGGGATCCCAGCTCAGGGATTCCTGGTTCAGGTCCAGCCGGCCCGAGAGGTGCGCTGGGGAAGCGGAGCAAAGGTCCACTCAGGTCAAAATCTGCCCTTGGTCTTGGCTCTCAGCACAGATTGAGCCTGCGCGTGTGTTCCAAAGCCCTGTCGTTCAACAAGGAGCCCTTGTCCTCTGAGAAGCCTCTGGCACAAAGTCCTTGATTTCTTCCTCAGTGACCGTCCCTGCTCTTCCAGAGTCAGCACAAGTGACCAAACCTTCCCTCTTTCCGTTACTCAGAAGGGAGCCCCTTCCAAGGGCTCAGGCTCCGCCTCCCTTCCCGCCTTCACCTCTCCTCCACCAAGCATTCCTGTGACTTCACCACAGCCTCCAGCCCTGCCCTCTTTTCTGTTCCCCGATGCTGTGCACCCCACTGGGGGTCCCCACCCTTTTCTGAAGCTGGGGTTCCTCTCCCTTGCCCTCTCTTCCCTAAACCCATTGCATCTGCTTGGTGCGTTCTTCTCCTCCTGCCTCTTTACTCTGGACGACTTAGGAACAAGTCCGGTTTCCCCAGGAGCCCAAGGCCCTCGGGGGCCCAGCAGCAGGCCCCCGTTTCCCATCGTCCAGTCTTGCCTCACATTTCGTGCCCGCTCCCCTCCCGAAGCCCAACCACACCCTGCACTGTGAGGCACCCGAGGCTGCTTCTGCGACCCTCCCACCCCGTGGGTCCCTTAGAGCGACAGGTCTTCGCGTGCGCTGTGCTTAGGGTACCTCCTCAGTGAGCGTCTGTGGGATGAGCGCGTGATGGCCAGGAGCTTGACGCGGCTGCGGGTTGACCCAGAGCCTCCAGCACAGAAGTGCCACAGGGATTGCGGGGAAGAGCTGACCGATGGCCGCAAAGGGACTCGAACTTGCCCACTCGCTGGAAGCATAGCCTGGTGCGGACACGTGGGAGCCTTGCTGTCCCCATCTAGCAAGGGAGCTAAAGGAATCTGTGCCTCAGCGCTTGGTGGGAGGATGGGAAGAAGTCGGTGGGAGTGAGGGGCCTGGCAGAGCCCAGCAGGCAGGAGGAACGCCATAGATGGCAGCCACCCAGCGATGCCACGCGACTCCCACCCCATCCTCAGTGCTCTGTGGAACTTAACTCCAGTTGCGCTTGGAAAGCTGCTGGTAGAACTCTTAAGGAAAAGGTTGGGAGATGAATAAACCCCCATGGTTTGCTAACTTTTTTTTCCCTGGCACTGGAGGGTTGAACCCAGGGCCCTCACCTACCTACTTTGCAAGCGTTCTACCCCTGAGCTGCACCCTCGGTCCATTTGTTTTACTTTTTATTTTGAGTCAGGGTCTCCCTAAGTGACACAGATCGCCTCTGGCCTTGAACTCATGATCCTCCTGCCTCCGCCTTCAGAGACGCTGAGATGACAGGTGTGCGCCTCTGCGCCCCACTCCTAACTTTTTACTGTAGTAAACAGGGAGATGTTGGAACAGACTTTGGCCCACAAGAGGCGCCCAGCTCTCGCCTTCTCCACGTCCTGCTCAGGGGATCAGCGGGGAAGCTGGGCTTCCACTTAGCCTCAGCCTCTGCCGACGTGCCCTGGGGAGATCTCAGGCCAGCTGCCGTGAGGCGCGCAAGGGGACAGGTGTCAGCCCTGGAAACTCCACGGGCCCCTGCTCAGGCAGGCGCACAGGGCAGGCACAGCTTGGTGGGGGTGAAGCAGCAGCTGGAGGGCCAGGGCGCCCTCCCTCCCTTCCCAGCACCCGGCACGAGGCAGGATGTGGCAGGCATCCGACGCTGTTAGGACTGGGGGGACGAGCTGCGTCTGGGGCAGAATGGCTTTGGGGTACCACTGTCTGTGCCTTGCCTCGGGGAAGCCCCTCCATTTCATTCACTTACAATACCGTACATAAGATGAACATCTGCAGGCGGCGTGCGGATTTGTCAAATCCAGAAGTAATTCAGGCATATGAATGACAGGGTGGGGGGATCACATGAACTTCCCATTGTGAGTTCTATATCCCATGGTCCCATTCGGCCTGGCCACGACAGCCGAAAAGGGAGAGGTCCTGCCGGTGGGCCTGTGTGAAGCATGCGCCTGCTTCAGCTGATGCCAGCCTATGCCACCTTCCCGGGGGCTTGCAGCCCTGGACAGGGTCGGAGGGAGGTGGGGGGAGGGGCACACTCCCGTTTTAGGAGGGGAAACAGGGTCACCTTTGTGGATGGCAAGCAGCGAGGTCCTGAAACTTGCGCCTAATGAATTCCTTACAAG
This sequence comes from Pedetes capensis, assembly GCA_007922755.1. Lineage (NCBI taxonomy): Eukaryota > Metazoa > Chordata > Mammalia > Rodentia > Pedetidae > Pedetes > Pedetes capensis. The sequence continues at coordinate 32,731 of VMDO01005371.1, read as the reverse complement.
CTGTTGAAATGGCGGGGACCACAATGGCTTGTTTCACGTGCCTTTGAAGGGTGCCAGCAAATGGAGTGTAGGAGAGGGCCGGGGTGGAGGGGGAGGGGGGTGCAGGAAGAGGGGGGAGAACGTGAAATACGACTTAAAACATATTCCTAGACATAATAAAGCATTAAAGTGAAAATGTTGTTGCGACAGCTTTCATTATGCACGTTCCAGGCCTCGTTATGGAATAAGCAGAGCTGACCGCGCCGCCGAGACCTGCGCCGAATCCCTGTTATGTAAGAAAGGCTCTCGCATCGCTGCCAGTGTCGGGATGTGGTGGTTGGTTTTCAATAAAGGTCAGACTCGGTGCCACGCTGAATAGAGCTAAAAGTGTGTTTCATTCTTTTGTAGGCCACGGGCACCGCTGGGGATTGATCTGAAAATCTGGTGTGTTGCAGGCCTTTGCTCTCGAGGGAGATTAATATTTTAGCTATTCCTTTTTGCTCAGTGCTTCTAAATGTATTTGGAATGAAAAGAAAGGTTAAAGAGGGGCTGTGGGACGGCGAGCTTCAGAGACTAGATCATTCCATGAAGGGAAATCAATTAAAAAAGGTTGACTGTGAACATTTATCCATTTAGCTTAGCCACTATTGAATTTTCATGATGGACTCGGGCTCTTCGGAGAGAACGGAGTTAATGGCAATTGTTCCTTTCTCCTCAAAATTTATTATCTGGTTTATTCAATGGAAAACACTCCATCAAACTAGATAGAGGCCTTAGGCCTATTGATAGATTTGCCTGTGTGGGGTTGGAACGGGGAGGTTTGTCACAGATGTCCAGCCTTTGAAGGAAAATTAAACAAGTATCTCATTACAGAATGCTTCACTGGTCCCTGGAGGTGGCCGCAGACGCAGTGGATTTAATGAGCTGGGAACGTCAATGCTGCCAAAGTTTACCTCGACCTGTCTTTCTGAAGAAGTCCTCTATTTAGGCCCACTCAAGCAAAGGAGAAAGGCACCACGCCGTCCTCTCCCTTTCAACTCCAGAGAGGGGGATAATGCACTTTTTGTGCCATGCATCCAGAGGAATTATGTGTGCTAATTTGATTAGGGGAGATTTGATTAACTGGAAAATGAGGGCTTTGCTAAGACTTTCACACGCTTAATTTATCCCTTGCAAAGCAGACGCAACATTGTGTCATGGAACTCAGAAGGCATATGGGAACAGTATTCAGTGGTTAGCCGGCCTTTCAGACCCAACAATATCAAGGATTGCCACGGTTCATATTGGGATAATCATTTTAGAGCATTCGCTCTGCTGCAGAATACAAATTGCATTTGGCACTGCCAGTTAAACGGTTCAAAGGATAATGAGATTAATATAGTAGGAAACTTAGCTGAGCAAAAGGGTTGTTTTTTTTTTTTTTAAACACTATTGCATAACTAGTTCCAAGGGAAACTTGGTTGAAAAATGCTGCTGCTTTTCTCCAAAGAACGTGTTAATTTCTCTGTGGTTCCGCGCACTCCTGGTGTTCCTTGGTAGATAAACATTTCCTGCACCATCGAGGTCTCTCTGCACTTTGCGGGGGGATATGGGGCAGATTTGCCTCCAGATAACCCCCGTCTCTCCATGAAGATGGAGGTGCGTGCACTTGGCGTGGAGTTGGGAGGCCTGGCGGGGAAGGCGTGGCTTTACTATGGCATTTTCCTTTTTCTTTAAAGTATGCATGGGTGACAACCTCCTAAGATCGAGTCCTGTCCTACCCACATGGCAGTTTGGAAATGGCCGACGAACTTTCACCACCTGACACTCCCAAGGGACCGTGTGAGGAGGCCTCTTATTACCCTCGCTTTCCCAGGGGCCTATGTTTAAAAACGAAGTTGAAATGGAGCCAGAAATACCAATCCCTGCTAACACCTGAGAAGACTTTTAGAGAATAAAACATATGCGGTGTTTAGAGGACATCTGGGCTGAGAAAGCTCTGGGCTCCACGTCCCAGTGCTCTTTGCATAGAATTCCTTGGAGTTCCTGCTCCTGGGTCTTCTTTATAAGATGTCTTTGCCCTACATGACTGTAAGCTCCCGCCCAGTTTGGAACAGTCTCCACTGGGCCAAGTATATTTGTAAGATTTGGCCCTGTCTGGATTTTGAGCTACCCAGGACAAGCAGCCTCTGAGCTCCTACTCCGCTCTCGGCACCAGAGCTTGGGCTTCTCCATTAGAATTAGGAGTGAAGAATGCGAGCATGCTGGGTCTTCACTTTCACGGTGAATTAGGAGGCCTTCTCCATTGGCTCGCTGTGTTAGCAAGCTTCCAAGGGAGCCACTAACTAGGGCAGGCCACGGTCCCAGTTTGGACAGAGCTTCTTTGTTTTAGCGGACTTGGAGGTTTAAACCTCAGGTCCGCTGTTGGGTTCCCTGTAGCCCCTGCGCCCCTTTCCACCACCCGCCGCCCTCGGCAGAACTTCATTGAATACCTGACCGCCTCCTCCCACGTTAGGACGGGGTCTGGACAGGAAGGGGGTACTGTGTGTGTGTGTGCTGGCTTTCTGATGTGGTCAGAGCTGGAGTGAGCCCAGCCTTGCTTTTCTTTGGGAAACAGGCCCCTGCCGCTTTAAGTGGAGTTGCTGGGTAATCGTTCCGCTCAGTTGCATAACCAGAAAGGGATGTGTCAGTGCTGGGACCTGCAGACAGCGAAGGCTTCATTAAAACGCTCTCGGAGACCTAGACAGATGAGTGGTCTCCAGTCGGAGTTCTTTCCATCTTCCCCATCTGTTCGCTGCAGTTTTAATTAAATCTACTGAGATTATTTTTGGCCTTCTCCAAGAACAGAAAGCCAGACTGTGCCAATGTCCACTGTTTCTGTGCTTTACTGCCAGCCACTAATGAGCAGGCACAGGGGGCAGTGCTGCCTGGGCGCACCCCCTCCCCTTGCCAGCCCTCCCAAGCTGCTAATAGGGGAGGCACCCAAAGTGTCAGCCCAGGCCTCTCCACCCTCCCCTCCCCACCCCCACCCGCAGCCCCACCTTGGTGCTAAAGAAAGCTGGCTAATGAATGATTCCACTCGTGGTGAGCCAGCTAATGGAAATGACAGGCTTCAAATAACCCTAAAGCACGCAGCCCGATGCTTGTCTGTCTGATCAGGGCCCTTCCGCCGGCACCTGACACTCTCAATACCGTAATGGCATTCACATGCATTCTTTTTGAATGCTGTCATATAGCAAGACCTTTCTTCTCTTCGTTTGCTGGGAGGATGCCTGGCAAAGCTATTAAGTCTGTGATGGAAATGACAGCTAACTGTGGGCCTGTCAGTCCCACTTTGGAACGAGGCACATCCTTATAACATTAGGAGCGCATCATGGGAACTTCAGGAGCAACCTAGGGTAATATGCCACAAGGTGGTTCTGCTGCGTGTGGACGCACTGCCCAGCCACCTTTGCCACCAAGCCTGCCTTGCCTTGCATTGGGGTTGGCTTCATTGATACTGGTAGATTGTTGTTGGTGTTGTTTTTAGGTGCTGTCGAGTTGGTATCCGACTCATAGCAACCCTCTGCACAACAGGGGAAACACTATTGTCAGTGCTTCTCTGCTGGTCATAGGGTTTTCAATGGCAGATTGATTTTTAGGAGGGGGTTGCCAGGTCCTTCTCCCAAGCCTACCGCACCTGGTGTTCCCAGGTGGTCTCCCATCCAAGGACTAACCAGCCCGACCCTGCTTAGCTTCCAAGATCTGAAGGGATCAGATGCCACAGGGCTATGGCTGCAGTCACTGGTAGGTAGGTTATTTCTAAATTAGTAATTGCCTTTGAAGGTAGCACAGCCATCCTTAGCCTCTGGGATGGTTGGTCTCTGCGTAGACTGTGGGTGCTTCGTGAGACTCAGCTTTCCAAGAGAAGTGGTGTCTTGAAATCCACATTCCTAATTGGCCTTCTAGATTTCCAAGGGAAGCCCAGGCAGGTGCACACTTTTTATGACAATTTGGGACGTGGGTCCCAAATTTGGGTCTAATCTCCGGTGTGAGTGCGCCAGGCTGCAAGCGGGCGGCCACAGTGGCTTCTCTTGCCCCAGAGTTCCAGGCTGGACTGGAGACTGGCCTGCGTGGCCCACTGTCTTCTGGGCCCCTCAAGGTGAAAAAGAAGGGGGACAAAAGAAGGATCTTGAAGCCCAGGTGCCCTGCCTGGCTCTGTTCATAGCCTCTCTTCCTGCCATGAAGAGTTTCAGTCTTAGCGCTGGGACCCCTCTGTCTGCCCTTGGACCCTCCATTTTGTCCTTGGCCCAGCACCGCCTTTGTGGGGTTAAGGAAGGGTATAGTAGAACCTAAGCACTTGGAAGGCTGGACTGCCCGTGTTGCAGATCTGGAGTTACCCACGCGTGTACCTTCATGCGCTCTGAAGGCACACGCTTCTCCAACCAGCAACTGAGATCCCAGTCCCCCCAGGGCATTTCTGGGAGTTGCCTTTCCAACTCTCTGTCATCCAGCAGCGCCCAAAGCTTCACAGAGAGGGACCCTGAATTAGAAAGATTCCAGAAACACGCAGTTCTCCTTCTGTAGATTGGCCTTTTCTGGAATGTTCCCTAGAGCGTGCCTCCCATAAGGTACGGACTTCCCATAAGATAAAGGACTTTGTTTGAAATTATGAGGTTAGATCAAGTAAAGCAAGTTTATTTGGAGCGGTTGGGGTAGTGCTGTGCTTGTCCAACCAATTTGACCCAAGGATACACATTAGTATCTCACAGGTCCCATGGATATAGTTTGAGAACTAGTACTTGGGGCGCTCCCAAGAAAGCCCAGCCAGCAGAGAACCAGAGGGTTGACCGTACCTGCGTTCTGTGAAATACCACCCTGGGCTCTGCAGAGAGAGACTAAGCGCTCCGGGAAACTCATTGGTGGGCCCTTGGAAGGCAAGAGCAGAAAGGTATTATGTAGTCCACCGCGTGTTGTTTTCTTTGTGTAGATCCTCTGCCTGTAGGGTCAGGAATACGTGAACTTCTTCTGAACAGGTGGTTTCTCTCTGTCCCGTGCCCCCCCCACCCCCCGTCAACTATGCAGATGGTTAGGCTCCTCCGTTCACTGTGGCTGCTGGGAACCCCCAGCCTCGTGGCCGTCGTTATAAATACTTACGTGCTTCCAGGCAAACCTCGTTCCTTTCTCCGCTGTGCATGCCACCTTTGTTTCTTTCTGTCCCTCTCCTACCAGTATTATATTTTTCAGTGCCGGGGACCAAACCCAAAGCGTTGTACATGCTGAGCACACACTGTACCACAGAGCTACCTCCCCAGCCCCTCAGCAATAATTTTAAAAAATGATTTTCCTCCATTACCTTTTAAAGCTACATTAACTCCTTTAGGTGGCTGGGGTTTAGCTCAGTTGGTAGAGCACTGCTCCACACTCTCTGAGGACCCAGGTTCAATCCCAACACCAAAAAAACAGAAGAAGTATGTGGCAATCCACTCCTGAAGCAATCCCGAAACAATCAGCCATTGAAGACTCTACAAGGGTCGCTATAAGTCGATTCCAACTGGGCAACCCCTAACAGCAACAACAAATCCTGTTTGGTAGGGGACAGGGAATATCGCGAAGTGACATATAAAAACACCTATGGACAAATTGATAAGTTGATATTGGCTTGTCTGAGGCTCCTGGACCTTTGGGCTGACCAGCAAGGTGGACATGTGTTGATATGGTGCTGCGGCTGTAATACTTAGGTCCAGGGCACACAGTGTTTTTGGCTCTGGGGAGTCTAATGTTTGACAGTCCTTAGTTTCTGTTTCTGTAACCATTAGAGCCAGGAAAACAACCCACTAAGCCATGTTTTCCATTTTTTTCCCCACTACAGCAAGCGCATAAAACATTTTGTCCATATGTGTTTTGTCCTCAGTATGAATATAATCTGCAGGAAATACCCCAGAAAGTTAAAGCTTAAAAAAGACCTTAAAGATACCTATACCAGGGTTGGCAAATAGGTTTTGATGGTCATGCTATCTCTAGTCTATTAGGTGGATGCCTAGATTGCTTCTGAGCCAGGAGGAATAAAAGACTGGATCGATTGGTGATGTCTGCCATGGGCACAGCATTAAAGAGACGGACGCATGCAGCACATCTTCTATCCCCATCTCTCCCTTCTCACCACTGAAGCTACCTGAGACAGAGATGGCACTAGGAATTAAGTGGCCTTATTCTGAGTCCAAGACTCTTTTTAACCTTGCCTTGCTGAACTAATTGTTTTCCTTCCAATTATAAAAGTTAGAAAGCTAAAGCACTGAGATACCACACTTCTGGTTTTACCATTGAGTTAATTATAAAATAAAAACCTAGAATCTGTCCTCATCTCCATTCCTTTCTCCAACTTCTGATAGTGATAAGGAACAAAGACTAGTCCCTGTTCAGACTTACCCAGGTTGTTTTTGTCTGCCCTTAGCCATACTCTCACAATTCTATTTTGAAAAAAAAATCCTGTCTGTTTTACTGAGACAGGCACAATCACAAACATCCAGTAAGTTTAGTTCTCCTGGGTCTTTGTTTTGTAAACAATGTTACGAACCAAAGCCAAACCAACAGGTGTAAGCCTACCAGGCTATATTCTCTTTTCTTTAAAAAAAAAAAAAAAAAAGGAAGGAAGACCATATTAGAGAAAAATCAAGTAATACAAATTTGCTGTGTCCATATACAGTGCTGAGAAACATCATTTGAACAAATATTAATCCTTTCATCCAGATAAAACGGGGATGAACACCTGGGCTCTTGAGGATTTTTTTTTTTTTCTTGAGAGGGTGGGATTCTTGTCCCTAGACAATTCCATTACTAATAAAAATGGGCTCTGTCCTGTTTCTCCCTTCGCACTTGGGTTTATCAGAAATCAGGGTAATGGTCTTGTTCCCATACTTACTGATGAAACACTCCGTCACTTCCTCTTTAATGTGGGGACCTGAGTGTCGAGCCTGCCTTGCCGAGAGATAGGGCAGGGTAGCGCAATTAACAGATCCGTTTTCTCAAGCTTGTCTTCCGGTGGTGTGTAGACGGCCTTCCTCCAGCGTGAGTCGCGCTCTTCAGTGTGATGGAATCCACCTCGTAGGGTTCTCTCCGTTCTCGCCCAGTGATTGAGTTCACAGTTCTTCCGATTTACTGCCTCGTTGTCCCTGTCTCCAGGAGAGGTTTTTGGACCCATTTAGTTGAGAGATTGGCTGGAGTGGGAATGAGGGGAGAGCCTTCCCCCAAGCCAGTCTCTTCCCTCTGCAGACGTGATTCATAATCATCCTGGAAGAGCCAGGAAGATGGCAAAGGATGACCCGCTGCTCTGAAAAGCTGGCTATGGGAAGCTGATTGCATGAGTGGGTCAGGCTGTGCAGATCAGGACACAGCGCCCCCCCCCAAGGAACTTGTCATCTTTGCGACTTGCGGGTGCATGACACGGTGCCTTCAAAAATACCCAGCACTGACTTGGTGGGATCCTGTGTCTCTAAAATTGGACCTCACAGCGAATTCCCATCTTTTAACAGCCAGTGGCCCGGTGCCAATTAAGAGCGGATGCACTTGACGGTTTTCACTCTTGCAACCCCTGAAAGAGAGGAGGTTCAGCGCTGCGGGCCAGGCTGGCTCTCTCTTGACCTCAGGCTATGCAGATGTGCCCTGCGCTGTGGTGGGGCTGCCCTGCCGAATGGGAATGGGGTAGGTGCGCGTGCCCAGCATGGCTGACGTTCTGGAAGGGCCCGCCCCCTGGGCAGGTGCTGTGTTTCCGATTAGCTCTTCAGGAAGGAAGGCAGGTCAGAAGGGTGCAGGAAGTAGGTCAGCAAGAGGGCAGCAGCTAACAGGAGCCAGGCTGCAGTCTTAAAGAGCATGCGGGTAGGAGCTCTCTCCTGTGGAAGACGCGTTCGGAATTAAGCCTCAGGATGCAAGGCCTACCTCTGAAAGAGCTCAGGCCACGAGGGCTGCAGCTGTGGGTCTGCTTTTTCACAACCTTCTGCTCTTTGAGCTGAACAAATCAGTCTCCCTATGGAATCACTCCTGCATGCCGAGAGTCAGGTTATTTTTTAATTGAAAAAATAAGTTTCTTCTTGAGAAAAAGGGAACAGTACAAACCTTCAAGGCAAACAGGAGAGCAAAGAGATGTCTCAGTGTCTAGGTCTTGAACAGGGTTTCTTATCTTGTGATTAATAGATCAAGTTGGTAGAGTGCTGTGCACACTCAGAGACCCTGGTTCAATTCTGAGCACAGCAAAAATGGAAGGACATGGCAGTCCACTCCCAAAGCAATCTCGAAACAATCAGCCATTGAAAACCCAGTGAATAACACAGAAGCACTGGCACAGTGCTGGGTATGGCACAGTGTCAGTGAGTGCTTCGTTCTGTTGTACAGAGGGTCGCTATGAGTCGGACCTGGCTTGACGGCACCTAACACCACCACAAGATCTGCAGATGAGCATCAAGGAGCCCAGGAAGTCCCTAAAAGTGTGCTTCAAGTTTTATTTTTGTGCTTATACATTTGTCTCAGAAGAAAGTTCATAGCTTGCGTCAGATCTTCAAGTAGAGCTGTAACAACAAAAAAGTTGAAATTCCCGAGGCTAGCAGAGGCGAAATACACACAAGTCGTCCTCGGGGGACGCTCGCTACCCTGACCTCTTCCCCACCCGACCTGAGGTCATAGACCTACAGGCCTCCAGGGAGCCATGTCTCCGTTCACCTGAGGGCTAAGGCGCCGTCCACAAATATAGAAGAGACTTGACTATCATCGTTACTCCATATGCATTTAGGCTTTCTGTCATTGTTTTTTGTTTTTTGTTTTTTTATGTGGTTCAGGTTTTCTGTGTTGTTTGTTTTGAGATGAGGTTTTGCTCTGTTGCACAGTCAGACCTTAGAGTCCTGGATTCAAGTAGCCCTCCCCACCACCTCTTCCTTAAGCCCACAAGTAGCTGATTGACACACTTTAAGTCCTTATACTTTATTTTTTTTATACAGTGAAAATGTAGCTACTAATATATCCACCGCCTACAGCTTGTACCCCTGTGGCATCCGATCCTGTCAGATCTTAGAAACTAAGCAGGGTTGGGCCTGGTTAGTACTTGGACAGGAGACTGCCTGGGAACACCAGGTGTTGTAAGCTAGGAAGAAGGACCTGGCAACCCACTCCCAAAAAATAATCCACCATTGAAAACCCTATGATTAGCAGAGAAGCACTGACAATAGTGTTTTGCCTGTTGTATGTAGGCTCGCTATGAGTCAGATACCAACTTGACAGCACCTTACAACAAACAACAACAATATATTCTCCACTCTAATTTTTTCATCAAAAGTATGGTCAAAATTAAGCTTTGTCCTATATATATAGTAAGACTGGCTTTGTGCTTTTACCCATAATGAAGTCAAAATTGTAGAGCCTATCTTACCCAGGCCACTTTTTTCTTTTTTTTAGCCAGAGATGTTAAGTAGCCTTTTCAAGGTCATGCATCTAGTTGGTAATAGAGGTAGCAAGTTATTTTATTCTTTGCTTTTAAGAATTCTTTGCTTTTTTAAGAAAGGAAATTATAGAAATAATGGAATTTTAGCACATTGGTTGTGTTATCATTATTGTTAGAAGAGGGCACCTTAGCCCTTCTCAGGTCTGCATCCTTTGCTCCCTGCCCCCACTCCTTCCTTAGCAAGCTGAGCGTACAAAGCCCCCTGTGTGCCACGCTAACCCTGCAGAGCGGGTTGTGCCTGTGGGGCCGCACACAGAACATGCGTGTGTTCATTCAGAGCTCTTGTGTCAACCTGTCCACCTCTGCGCCAGCTGCCCAGAGAACCAGGAAGGTTAGGGGAGGGGACAGGAAAAGCAGCCTGAGCACCTCCCCTCGGGGGCAGCCTGGGACTCGCGCTTCCCAAAGGTGCAGGTGCAGAAGCGTCTTTTCAGCCAGCCCAGAGCTGCCGAGGGGGAGTAGCACGGAGCCGTCTGTTGCCACGCGGCTGGTCCTTTCCTTCATCCTTCTTAGCAGCTCTCAGAAAATGTCTGCTTCTGACCTGAGCCTCCGCACAGGCCAGAGATGTTTCCACAGAGAGCCCATTTCTCGTGAATAAGAACTCCTTTCACTTTTGTTCCTATCCTCCCCCCTTGTTGCCGCCTTTAACAACGTGTTGTATATATAACCTAGATTACGTCCCTATAAAGTGAGCTCGTAATGACTCCCTCGTGAGCTTAGCCAAAGTATATATGTCTAGACACTCTTCTGGTTTTCCCTCCCCAACTTCTTGGGGTTAAAAATAGGGAAGGGTTTGTTTTAATACAGCGTAGAACTGTATCTTTAACCTTTTGTCCAAATGCACATTACCTGTGTAAGGCTTATTTAGAGGAAGGACTTAGAGACCCGCTGGCTCAGACCTGGAGACTGTGCCTGGCCGCCCTTCCTGCTGCTGGTGGATCAGCCAGCTCTTCACAGGGGTTTTACAGGAGGCTTAGACAGAAGGAAGCACTGAATTATGATCCAGATTTTTCCCTGTAGTTAAGTCCTACAGTAAGATATCCCAGAGATTATATTTTTAGCAGCCACTTTAAAGAGACTGGGGAGATTAATTTAAAATTGATAATCGCGTGGCAGCACCGTGGCTTAACAAGCCCAAGGTCTGCCTCTCGGAGCTGGCTGCTCTCAGGGGACGCCGGTTCAATTCTCTCTGCTGCCAGTTGAAATCAGAAATCACAACCGCAGTGATTAGCAGTGAATTCCCTGGTCTCGCTGCCCCAGGCAGAGGGAGAGGGGCCTGCTTTCCTAGTAGCTAGCAGTTAACCCTTTGGGGGGGTGGGCGGGAGGCAGAGGAAGTGACATGGGGATTTGGGGGGTAGTAACAGACACCTCTGCAGAAAGTGCCCAGGTAGTTCTAAGAGTCCTGTTATGAGGGTTGGGAGCCCCCACCGTGGGGGGCTTGATGGGGAGCCATGGAAGGAAGAGCCTCTTTGGCCCCTCACAGCTGTCCTCCAGCTTTGGTAACCCCTGTGGCCTGCATCTGAGCAGCTCCGCCAGGCCGGCAGAGCCTTTTCTCATGGACCGAAGCAGAAAAGCTGCCCCTGCCCCTCGTGCCAGTCTGCTGCCTTTAAAAATGGCCTCTGGCTAGCAAGTGGACGCTTACGGATGGCATCGCAGGGCAGCAGTAAGCAGTGTTAATGAGCTGCAGGATATCGGGAACAAAAAGGGAAATATTTCCCCTGCGGGCCAAACAGAATTAATTTTTAAAATTAATGTAAACCGCCAGCGCTGCAAGGGCCTCCGCTAAATTACGGGCCTGTGACATGTACAATGCCACATTTCCGCCATTGGATTCTTTATCTACGAGGTGTTCATTGTTTGGTACAGTGCGAAAAGCTGTTTTGGACCAGATAAGCTTGTTCATTAGGCAACTGGATCCCTGCCACCTCCCGATCCTTCGCGCCGCAGTAGTGCCCCATAGCAGACACGCAGACAGCCGCTCTGCCTTCAGTATCAGAAATGTAAATCACAAGCGTCCGGTCTGCTTGTAAATGGCTCCGGTCTCTCCCAGGGTGAAATCTGCGGAAGAAATTCTTCCCTGTGCAGGCCTGACACGGGCGCTCGGCAGCCAGGCCCTGGAAGCAGGCTGATAATTATTAAACAAAGTACCTCCTTTCCCACCGAGGTCTCCGGATCGCTCTGTCATTAGGCCAGATTTATTTCTAGGGTTTCATTCACGCTGCGACACCTTGGGATTTATAAGTTCTGTGTTTTAATTTCAGGCAGAAATGAAACTGGTCAAATGCAATTTGGGCAGGGGGAATGCCCTTGATGAAAGGCCTGTGCCAGCGTGGTAATGCTAAATGCAGGGGCAGAGCAAGGAGGGCGCCTTGGGGGTCGCGCCGTGGCAACGGCAGCCAGCGCCAGGCGTGGAGGCAGTGCAGAGGAGGCCCGGATAGACTCGGATGGCGCAGGCCTGGGGCACCGCGATGGGGTGCTGCTCGCCCCTTCCAGCCTTGTGAACCCTGGCTTCACCTCTAAAGAAGGGCAAACAGGAGGAGCGCTGTGTCCTGCCTGCAAAGCCAGTACCAAGGGGGACTATGATGTCAGGCATGGAAAACTTGGCTTTCTTGTCATTTCAGACACCCCGCAGGCTGCGAGCCTGCCCTGGCCCCTGCCCTGCGCAGAGGCTCTCCTGGTAGCTGTGCACCTTCCTTTTTACTTTTATTTATTTATTTATTTATTTATTTATTTATTTATTTCTTTATTGCAGTACTGGGTGTTGAACCCAGGGCCTCGCCCCTGCATGCTCTGCAAGTGCTGGACCACTGAGCTGCACCCCCAGCCCATTTTTTTACTTTCTGAGACAGGGTCTTGCTAAGTTACGCAGACTGCCTCTGGTCTCCAACTTGCGATCCTCCCGCCTCCTCCTCCCATTCCGCTGCGATGACAGGCGTGCGCCACCGCACCCAGCACTACACCTTGCTTTTCAAGGTGCCCAAGCGTAGCATCTGATTGCCAACCCCCCAGAGAGAACCCAAATTCCTGACTCCTCTGTTCCTCTGGCGTCTGTTGACTTACGTAGCAGGCACCCGGTGCGGCACTGTCTCAGACATGAAGGGTGCATCAGGAAGCAGATGAGGAAGCACGCTTAGCAAAAGGCCCTTTGCACTGTTGTTGTTGTTAGGTGCCATCAAGTTGGTATCCAACTCATAGGAACTCTCATAGAGTTTTCAATGGCTGACTGTTTTAGGATTGCCTTGGGAGTGGATTGCCATATTCTTCTCCCATTTTTGCCGTGCTGGGAATTGAACTCGGGACCTCAGAGATTGCAGCGCAGCGGTCTATCAACTGATAGATCTGGGCTAAATCCCAGCCCCGGCCCTTTGCACAGACACGGGCTATTTAAGATGCTGCCTGAAGAAGCGCTGGGGGCCCCTGGTTAGTCTCCTCCTGAGGGTCCTGCCAGGGGCGATCGGACGCTGCCCTGAGGTGGAAGCGGGTGCTCTGACACGGAGAGGATGCTCTGGTCCTGGGGGTGCTCTGGCTCTCCGTGGGGCATGTGGTGTCCTGTGCTCTGAACCCTTCACAACACAGGCTTGCAGCAAGTGGGAAGGTGGGCGGAGCTACGCACTTGTCCTCCTCCCAATTCCCCGTCGTACTGATGGCCACAAGCTTCTTGTGGACTTCCTGCAGAGAGAGTCACAAATGCACTGAGTCACTTGAGAAGCCCATCAGCTCTCGGGATGGCAGAAGTCCGCAATACTAATCACACACAGCAAGTCAGGAGCTGATCTGCCTTGCCGAGGCGATCCTGTGTCCTGGCGGCCTCACCCAGCCCCAGTGTGTGCCTGCCGCAGTTGTTAGCAGTGGGTGCACTCTTAGATGTCTCCTAGGTTGAATTCTGTGCAATCCGATTACCTGGCTCTCAGCCACAGTCCAGCCAGTGTGTCCACCATGATGGGCCCAGTGAGTCAGAATCTCTCGTCTCAGAGTTGCAGAAGGATACATGCCAAACAAAGCGAATGGCATAAAGTTTTAAAAAATGCAGAACAGGGCTGGAGATTTCGCTCAGTGGTAGAGCGCTTGCCCAGCAGGTGCAAAGCCCAGGGTTCTACCCCCAGTATCAAAAAGAAAAAAAGAAAAGAAAAGAAAACATGCAGAACAATACCACATAATGTTTGTATTTATCAGCATACATAGCAAAAGTATAAATACCATCCAGACATGAGAAATATCTTAGTATTGACCCTGTGGGAAGATAGCTGAAATATATATTTCCTGTGCTAGATGTTGGCTCTTTAGGTTTTTTCTGACATCTATTAGTTTCAACTCTTTCTGTGGCTCAGAAACATTTTGTAATTTAAGAGAAGCAAATAAGCTTTCAAGCTAAGTATGATTAGGCCAATGGGGAATGCTTGCATTAAAGTATGGGAGAGTTGTGTGTCTCTAATAAGGAGGGGGTCACGTGTGGGGTCTAGCGCCTCAAGGGGGGCTACTAGAGGTGCTGTGATTAGGAGCATGGGTGAGCTCCGCATCTGACCTCAGGGGGAGCCTGGGCGGACAGGGCCCCGGGCAGAGCCGCACCACACCGCCGCATAGGCAGCCTGCCCCTCGCCTAGCGTGGACGTTTCCAGGAGTGCTCCACGTTACGGTGTGTCCTCCACAGGCTGTGGGAAGCCTAGCTCCACTTTTGCACTCCATCTGAATTTGCGGCCACCGGCTATGCTGTCCAGTCATTGAGCTGGCGGTGGGCAGTTCCTGTGGCCGTCCTGAGGTCAGGCCTTGCCCGTGGATTTTCACAGTCATATTTCCTTCTCGTTCTGACAATCGCAGCACGTCAGGTCCTTTCTCTCTCTCACGTGCAGACAGGAGGCACAAAGAGAAATACACACACAGTGTGGCGGCCACAGGCAACGCCTTGCCATCCCTCGCAGAATGTTCCAGTGAGCCGGAGGAACACCAGGTGGAGACCTGAGGGACTCTGGGATACGTAAATCTGGAGGAAGCCGTATCTCTGACCTAGAGACTATGCTTCAGGGTTCACTGCTCCCCCATAGACACCCCAGCTGCATCTCATCCTCACCTCAGGGCTGGGGTTCCTCATCCAACCCGCTGGGCTTCTGTGCACAGAAAGGACCCACACATCCCTCCCCTCGTTCTGCTTGCATTTTTAGGATTCACATGTGTGCTCAAGCATTTTGCGGCATCTTTTTTGAGTCCACATAGACGTAATTCCAGTTGTCCCCACTGGCTCATGACAGTGACCGAGAATGTATACAATGGCCCCGGAATGGGAAAGAGCGTTCCACATGGGAAGGGAGTTTGCAAGAGGAAATGAAGCAAAGGATGGCGTGAGGAGGACACGGAGCTTAGACCTGATGTCTGCCGTTCCCTGTGACATCCATTGGCACTGCTTCTCCCGGGCAGGCAGTCCTTAGCAAGTGGGGACTGATTTGAGTATTTTCCTTTGAGCCACCTGGTATCGTGACCTGCATACAGCAAGTGATTGCTAGAAGCCTCTCGTCAATTACAGCAGGAGCTAATCTTTATTGGGCATATACTGTGTACCTGGCACTTTGGTTCAGCAGCTCCTGTGGCCTTCTGCCTTTTATCCTCACCAGGACCCTTTGACATTCGTGGTAGAATGAGCCATCTGAAATTACCATTTTTGTGCGTTAACAATGAGCGCCGGGCGTGGTGGCGCATGCCTGTCATCCCAGCAGCTCAGGAGGTGGAGGCAGGAGGATTGCAAGTTGGAGACCAGAGGCAGTCTGTATAACTTAGCGAGACTCTGTCTCAAAAAGTAAAAAAAAAAAAAAGGCCCGGGGGTGCAGCTCAGTGGTCCAGCACCTGCAGAGCATGCAGGAGCGAGGCCCTGGGCTCAACCCCCAGTACCACCAAAAAAAAAAAAAAAAAAAAAAAAAAAACACCACGGTCAAATGCTGACAATTTACATGCTTCAAACTAATAATCTTACTGTATTCAAAAGTTGTCAGTTATCAGCAATCCTATCTGATTTCAGTCCAATAATCTGGACTTGTGATTGTTTCGTAAATGGAGAGATTCAGACATTGAGCCCAGCTGGTGGGTGGCAGAGCTGGAATGACAACCAGCACCTCCCACTGAACTGCCCCACGGGGCTGCCTCCTCCCTGGGTGGAAGACAGTGAGTGGCCAGTTCCACGGCCCAGGGGTTCAAACAGGTCCTTCCACACCCAAGCCCATGTCAAGATCAAACATGGCTGGTGCAAGGGATGCGATGGCCCATGGCGTCTCGGGTTGCACTTGTGATGCTCTGCCTGGAGGGAGCACTACGCAGGGAGCACAGCGGCGCTCTGAGGGTAGAGGATCCCTCCAGGATCTCTGCTTCTCTCTGCTGCAAAGAAAGAAATCCGTGTGGAGCACGCAGAGGTGTTCACAGCGGGGCCTGGCTGTTCTGTGAAAGACCTCCATGCTGAGCCAATCAGGAGAGGCCCACACCGGAATTGGCCTCTTGCCTGCCTGGAACCCCAGGCCCTGACTCTGTGGCTCACCTGTGAAGTCACGTGTGCAGCCGGTGTGTAGCTCCAGGGTAGGCAGGGAGCGAGAGGGGGCAGGAGCGGCAGCACTTGAATGTCTGGCTTCAGAGTCAAGTTGGGGGAAAGGAACAGGGCCGTGATGGCTGCTTGGACTTTGTGTTTCCAGCAAAGAGAACCCAGCAGGAAAGGCTTTTTTTAAAAAAACTGATGAGCTGGAGGAAGGCATGGGAACAATGGCGGGAGAGGCAGGGTCCCCAGGGGCTGAGGAGAACACAGTCCACTCCCGCCTTTCAACAAGACTGAATAAAGTTTAGGGTTTTTTTTTTTTTTTTTATGGGACTTGTAGCCATTTTTAAACTTCCATTTTTCATAATGTCACAGATAATCTTTTTATCTACTATCCACTGGCTCTTTTCTGAGAGGCATTTGCATCAAATGGAGCTGCGCAGATCACGACTG
Organism: Pedetes capensis; assembly: GCA_007922755.1. Taxonomy (NCBI): domain Eukaryota; kingdom Metazoa; phylum Chordata; class Mammalia; order Rodentia; family Pedetidae; genus Pedetes; species Pedetes capensis. Next base: position 16,352 of record VMDO01005371.1, on the reverse strand, counting down.
TCTCTAGTGGGGAAGGCAGCTGGAAATGAAAGGTTACTCACTCCCTCTGCTTGCGCGGGCTTTGTTCTTCATTCTCACACGTTTCTTTTTACATCTGAATTCGGGTATTTCTGGAGTTTTTCTTTAGAAAGCCGTCCATTCTGAGATCTAAGCGGATTCAGACTCCAATCTGTCCATCAGGGGTTAGAAAGCTTATGTTCGCAGAAAGTGAAGCATCCGCTTTGAAACATTTGTTGGGCGCCCCATGCGCTCCCACATCCCTTCAGAGCATTTCCTAAGGAGGCAGCGGCCACAGAAAGGCGGTCACGCACGCAGTAGGAGCCTTCCCCTGGCTCTGGCCTCCCCTGGGAGTGGAGCGCTGGCCTTTCACGCATGCACTGCTGGGCATGAGCGAGGCAGTCCGCTCCTTTCACAGCACGGACGCTGGGTCTGCTGAATGGATCTCCTTTCTCCGTTCCTCCCTTGTGGGAGTAAAGGCAGGCTGGCTCTGCCTGTGGGCAGAGGAGGGGCCACGGAGACAGCGTGGCTGAGACCAAGGAGCAGCCTGGACCAACGGGGAGAGGAGTCAGAAGCCCTCGGCGCTTTTGTGTGTAAAACCCTCATAGGAAAAAAATGACCTGGAAAATGGAGAGGAGAGCCAGGCATGGTGGCGCCTGCCTGTGATCCCCGTACTCAGGATGCAGAGGCAGGAGGATCATGCGTTCCAGACCAGCCTGGGCCTCCAGAGAGCCTGTCTCATCCTCCCGTGATCTCTTCTCCGTGTAGGGGAGGAGCCTGGCCTTGTGGCGCCGCCTGAGATCCCAGCACTGGGGAGGCTGAGGCAGGAGGATTTCGAGTCCAAGGCCAGCCTGGGCACCATCGCGAGACCCTATCTAAAAACAAGAAAAAAGAAAAAAAAAGTGGAGAGGGTGTGGCTGGGCGTGTGCTCAGCTTCCTTTATTCTTCCTTAGCTCCTCACCCCAGGCTCTGGAGCAGGCCAGGAGGGGCCAGGCTTGTTCCCAGGCCTGCCTGGCGGAGCCTCATGAGAGCATCCTGCGCGCCTCCAGCTTCCTCCTCCCTGCTGCACACAGCTTCCTCACACACAGCCTGGAAACACGTCTCCCCTCCCCAGGAAGGAGCGGAGAGGCAAGGCCCGGAGGCCCCACGGCTGTGCAGTGCACTTGGCCGGGAACAGCAGCACCCGGGCTAACGGCGGCCTCCTGGAGCAGCAGGCCGGGCTCGTGTTGGCCTTGGTGCGTGCGTAAGACGCGCTCCTGAGGTGAGGGAACGCTGCGCCCGAGGAGGTGCCGAGGGCCACCGCTGGCTACACGGTAAGGACGTGCCACTGGTGACAGCTGCCGTGGGGCACTGCACGGAGTCCCCACGATGGCCGACAGGGTTGGGATGTGGCACTCAGTTATTAGACAGGGAACGAAAGGCGGGGACGTGGACGTGGTCTGCCGCGTTCACAAAGGCTCCAGACTGGCGGTTTTTCTGCCTCTCGCTGTCTTACTCTCGTGCACCCTGCTGTCCTGGGTGTTCTGGGAACTTCTTTGGGGCACACTGCTCCTTTATTTTAAGGATACTCAAGATGCATGGCAGTAGAGGAGGCGACCACAAGGACCACAAGGATTTGTTTTGAAGAGCAGGGTGTCACTGAGCCAGTACGGTCATCTCCTTTCCCCAAGTTTGTCTCTCCAGATCTGTCAGCCAGTCATCCTAGTTTTTATGACCAAAAAGAAACTTCTGTTAAATCATAAATACACTGCTGGGCATGGTGGCGCACACCTGTGGTCCCAGCGGCTTGGGATACGGAGGCAGGAGGATCGCAAGTTCGAGACCAGGGGCAGTCTGCGTAACTTAGGGAGACACTGTCTCAAAAAGTAAAAAAAAAAAAAAAAAAAAAAAAAAGGGCTGGGGGTGCAGCTCAGTAGTCCAGCACTTGCAAAACATGCAAGCGATAGGCCCTGGCTTCAACCCCCAGTACCACACACACAAAAAAATAAATCATAAATACATTAAAATCGACGAAAGTAGTCTCTCCTAGAGCCTGGAAGGCTTTCAGCGACGTGGAAGGGATGTAGGAAGCGTTTCTGAGTTATCAACAGAACATAACAGACTTCCCACTGGCACCCGCAGGCATACCTGCGGTTGTGAACATAAGCCCCTCCCGGCAAGCGACACGAGGGCCTCTTCCTTGCCCTTCGCCTCATTTACTCTGGCTTTCCGTGAGAGTCCTGGGTTTGGTCTCACTGTGTGGATGTTGATAACAATTCCAGCAAGTAGAATGCCTGCTGAGTTACTCCGCGCACCTTGCCCCATGGTGACAGGGAGCTGTGGTTCATGTTTCGCGGCCCAGCTTTACAACTTTCCCTGCCCTGAGTAATGGATGGCGAACCAGCACTGAGCTAAGGCTCAGAACGAGTCAGCGCTAGTCCTGCCTGCCTCTGGCTGTGACTTGGGCCAGGCTCAGGGGGAGCAGGCGCCAAAGCCTGTCCTGCCCCTCTGCCCCTGCTGGCGGGAGTTCTAAAGCAAAGGACAAAGGTCACTGCTTCTGCGTGGGAACTTGTGCCAGGTCTCACCACACGCGATGGCGCAGACCCATGTTGGGGTTGGCCATCTTGAAGCTGTGGCCCCTAGGCCATCCACCCCTTCTGCTGTGGGAGGAAGAGAAAGTTTTGAGCCCCACACCAGGCAATCCTTGTCGGGAAGCTTTAGTTCCTGGGAGTGGGTTCACCCCCTGCCTTCTAACTTTAAATGCCACAACCTTTGTCCTCGCTCCCCTGCCTGCCATGTACTTCAAGGCCGTGCTGGCCCCCTTCCCTCTCACCCAGGTCTGGCTGCTAAGCAGATAATCTCCTGCTCCTCAGTTTGGCTGATGCTGCAGTTGACGGGGCTCACAAAACAATGAAGCCACCAAACGTGTGGAAACAAACCTCGTGGCTTCCCAGGAGGTTCGAGGATTGCCTCAGGGCTGAGCCATCAAGAGACTTGTAATCTGTAAAAATAGGAACAATTAAACATAGGCTGCTTATACATGAAATGCATCTCATTGTGAAAATGCAGAAAACCTAACAGTAGTAAGAAAAAACATTCGCATTTGCTAGCAATGTCTATTTTACATATTTGTGTATCTTTCAGTATGACATACCAAAAGAAAAAAAAATGAGATCTTCTCTTTTAACTTTCTGTCATGAGCAGTATAGTGTTAAATGTAGAGATTCAGGGTGCTGCAGCCAAACCAAGCCTGGGTTTGTACCTAGGTCTCCCACTTGCTATTTTGTAATTTTGGACAAGTTATTTGACATGCTTAGTTGATTATTATTATTATTGTTGTTATTTTCATTTATTTGGGGAGTTTTTGAGACAGGGTCTCTCTCTGTAGCCCAGGCTGGCCCTGAACTCACTACATAGCCCAGGCTGGCCTCGAACACAAGGATCCTCCTGCCTCAGCCTCCCAAGGACTAGAATTCCAGGCGTGCGCAGCCATGCTTGCGTGCACTGACATGCTAATAATTCCACTTTCTCTGATCTAAAATAGAGACAATGGAAGTACCTGCCTCATAGGATGCTTTTGAGGCCTTCACTCACAGCACGTGGAGCTATTGCCTCTCGGCAAGCAGAAGGCATCCAAAGAGTTGCTAATGCTCCTTCTTTTTCTTTTCTGCTATGCTTTGTTAAATGAGAACACAGGTCTAAAAATCAAAGCGCTGTGATTGCACGCTCTGCCCACTGCCTCAGTCACACAGAGGCACTGACGCTGGAACGCCACCCCCTCCCTTTTCCCCACCTCCCAGTCCTCAATCTCGGGTCACAGAGACCTTTGCCGGGCAGGCAAAACCCAGAAGACCTGCATTTTCATGGCACTCAGGGCCAAGGGACCTGCCTTGACATCTGCATCAAGGCCAGATCCCACTGGTTGTTTTGTTTTGTTTTGTTTTGCAGTACTGGGGGTTGAACCCAGGGCCTTGTGCTTTCATGCTTTGTAAATGCTGTGCAAGAGCTGCAGCCCCAACCCATTATTTTACTTTTTGAGACAGGGTCTTGAACTTGAAATCCTCCTGCCTCTGCCACCTGAGTCACTGGGATGACAGGCATGTGTCACTGCTCCTGGCCCCAAATCCTTGTCTTAATCAAGAAGTGGTTATAAGCAAGCTCTGTACATTTTCAGTTATGTGTGATTTTTCTCCCTTCAAACTCATGAAAAATTGGATTCAGGTTCTGTTGTGGATTCAGCATGTTAAAATTTAGAGGGCCTGGATTCCATGTAACTTTAAATTTTTAATCCTATGTATAGATAGGTGAAGAAAATGTTCTCATACTTTTTGGAACCCCAAACCAGTTTTTCACTGGGTTCTGTTCAAGTTTGGGTTCAGAAAACATTTTTTACTATGCTGGAACCCGAATGGATTCAGGGCTCAGCTGCGGGTTCAGCTGAAGCTCTGCTTTCTAGATGTGAGACTTAAACCCACGCCCAGCCCAGCCCCCTAAATTTTAACATTGAACCTGCACCTAGACCTAAACCCAGTTTTTCCTGTTTGAGGCTCGGCTTTTCTCCCTCGAACATCAGGTGCTGTTTAGTCCCCACCACATCCAGGACAGCAAGTGGGGGACTGTTCCTCACACAGTCTGGATGGGAAGGTGAGGCCCTTGGTGGGCTTGGGCTGCAGGCACTGGCTCCTCGCAGGAGGTTGTGGCCTGTCACAGTGCCCTCAGCTCAGACAGCTGCCCACATCAATTCTAGGGGCAGAGAGCGCGCTGGCCGCTGAGCAGGCGTCACCTGGGCCCAGCAGCCTTGCAGAACATCAGAGCCCACAGAGGTGACTGTGCCCAGGGCAGAGGAGCAGGGGCTGCAGAGGCTGCCCAGGCACCCTCCATCCTGGGCCTGCTGGTGTGGAGCTCCAGGGAGGAGGAGAGCAGGCAGTGGACCTCAAAGTGGGCACAGTTCCTGCCTCTCCTGTCAGAGTCGCCCCCAGAGGGCTGCCGCTGTGGCCAGGTGGGGAGCCCGTCTGTATGCTCAGCGCTGCCTGGTCACCTTGACCCCCGCTTCCCCACCCCTCCTGTGGCCATGGGGAGCAGCTCTCTAGAGACACCGCTCTCAGACTTGCTTGTATGGCACACACACGATGATTGGGGAAGGACGAGACTGGAAGGAATCACGGACACTGTGCCAGCATGGGACTCATCCTTAGCACCTTGTGAGCGGGGAGGCGGCCTCCTCCTGGGCTCTGCGGTCCCTGGGCTCAGGACCCTCCGCCACTTGCTGCTGGCTGGCCCTCCAGGAATCCCTCTTCCTCCCCACGCCGAGTTAGTGAGGGGTATGGGGGGTGGGGGCTGCGGCTGATCCCTGCCAGCCAGAAGCCAGGGTCTGCCTGCCCACGCCAGGCCGCCACTCAGGAGCTCAGGGCGTTCTGAGCCTCGGTTTCCCTGTGGAGGTAGCAGAGACGATCCTCTGATCTGTTGGGCTCTGGTGCTTGGCAGGCCTCGCCCACTGCCACCCTCGGTGGCCCCCACTCTGCGCATCCCTGGCATCCTGGAGGCCAGGGCTGTTGAGGAGGCAGCACTGGTTCTCTCCAGAAAGCCCCGCAGCTGAGGGGACCCGAGGCCCGTGCTGGCTGTCCTCTCCACCCTCACCAGCCATTTGCTCCCCCGTGCTCAAAGGTGGAGGAAGCCCTTCTGCTGTCAGTGCTTGGCGTCCATTGTCAGCTGCAAGGCTCCGACAAGACTGACGTCTGGAAGCCCAGACAGCAAGGGCCCCTAGTCCCGCGGGCGATCTGGGTGGGCGGGGCGGCTCCGTGGCTCCCGCGCAGCCTCCTTCCTCGCTCCTCGAAGCCCCACCTGTCCCCGAGCCCGTGGAGCCCAGCAGGAGTGGGGCGCGTCCACTGCGCGGCAGCCAATCCGCGGCGCTGCGCGGTGACCTCCCCCGGGCCCGGGGATAAAGCATCGAGTTCCCCGCCGCGGGTGTCTTGCTGGCCGCGGGTCGCGCTCTTCCAGGCTGATCCGGAGGCCAGCCATGAGGACGGAGGCGGGCTGGGGCGCTCCGCTGGCCGGGGCGGGCGGGGGCCGGGCCGGAGCCTCCGCGGGCCGCGTGTAGATCGCGCCCAGCCTTCTCGCATCTGAGCTGCCCGGGCGGGGAGCGGGCGCTGTACAGCCGGCAAGTTTTCCTGGGCGCTGCGACCTTGGCGCACGCAGGTGCCGGGGAGCTGCCTCGGACCTTGGGCGTGGGTCTCCCGTGCGGGAGATGCAGCGATCGCCGGCGCCACCCGCCGCCGTGGACGTACTCCTCCAGACCTGGGGTCCTCTCTCCTGCGGACTCTGATCGCGGTCTTCCGGGAATCCGGGGAGCGCCTTGGGTGGCTTTGTTTTTGCCCCCTCTTCAGCCCTGGGTTTGGGATTCTCTGGCTACCTGGATACGCCTGTCCTCTGTGGGTAAGTCTCCCGTGGGTTACAGCACCGTAACCAAGCCCGGGGCACAGCAGCCCTTCCTGCTGAGCCTGGAGTCGCCTCGGGCTGCAGAAGAGGACCCAGCTCCCTACTGGGTGAGCCCTCTCGGATTCCACCTTTCCTCCACGGAGAGAAATATGATTTCATGGCAGAATTTTCTTTAAGCTCATCGTCTGATAGGATTGGCAATTACTAACCAGGAAAATGAGTAGCAATTAGGAGTTCAGTAATAAATGGAAGACTATTGTCCTAATTGAGTGGAATTACTGACGGGTAATGGCAACACTGAATTCTTCAGTTTAATTAAGAGTTCATATAATTATAGTGCACTTTTTATTTCTTGGGGGAGCCATGGGGTAGGAATTAAATAAAGAGTGTGATGGTTAAGAAACCCATTTAATGGATAAGTAAGCAGTAGGTCGAAATAAGTGTGAGCACCTTGCTCAAGTAATGCAAATTTAGACGAATTCCAGATAAAAAGAGGTGCCAGCATGAGCCAAGCTAGACATTTTTTCCAACTGCTAATTCCTGTCTGATAAAATCTGGATGAGATTATTAGGTAACCTCTAAAACAGGCTTTTTGAAATCCAGTGGTGTCAAAGAGAGCAGAGCACTTCCCTGCCCCGCCACAGCATTAGCCCGGGTTTGTGCCGTCTGTAACTGTCGTCCATACTCCCCAAGAAAGAAGCGAGTGGGGCACTTGAGCGTCTTTGCTGTCTGGAGTTGCGTATCACAGATTTGGTGACGGAGCTGGTAAACAGTCTGTGTTGAACGCTGAACGGGGCAGGCAGGCTCCCCCCAAAGCGCTCCCGCCTCCAAGCAGAGTGGAGTGTGTTGGTGTGCAATTCGTTTGGGGACTAATCTGTAATTATAAAGATGTGATTTTCCTCTTTGGCGGTGTATTGTTTCCTTACTAGTATGTTCTCAAGAAATTGTTCCCCTTGTGGGAAGCAATGAAACTGGAGAGAAATCCCCGCTCAGAGGATAATTTACTTGTATTTTTGGTGTAGGTTTTCTGGGAATTCTTTTAACCCTGCTTTGGGATGCGTGTGTTTATTTTCCTAAAAAGCTCCAGCAGGCTTAGAAATCACTAGGTTTTGAGTGCACTGGTAAATAATTAGCACGTCCAGTACTAATATTTACACTGCTCTGTCCGTTGATTTCTTTTTCTTGCTTGTACAGGCCTGGGTTTCCACCAGGGTGCTGAGGGACTCCGTCCCCCGTGAGCGGGCTGGGGGAGCACCATTCACGTGGCGTGTCACTGTAGAGGAGACAGCAAGGGGTAGAGGTGGGACACCTTCAGTGCGGCATGGGTTATAAAGTTTGCAGAGCACTTTGGAAACTTACAAATCCACCTCCTCAGTGAGAGAGAAGCGGGTATGGGAAGGCGTGTGCTGTGTGTCTGCCTCCCCGTGTGAGCCTTGCAGGGGCCTCCAGGGTTCCTGGAACAGAGCATGGGCATGATCTGATGCTGCGCCTGCCCTTGCTCCTGTCCAGAGTGAAATGGACTTCCCTCCTCGGGCTTTGCCTGTGTCCACCCGCCCTGCTTTGTCATTACCGCCATGGAAACCTAGCAGAATGGTACACGACCACATCCTTCCAGAACCGTGGCTTCTCAGTGAAGGCAGACCTCATTGGTTGTCCTCCCTTTCATTTGTCTTCTGTCCGAGGCTGATGAGATCCCCACTCCTCTTATTTTTTGTGAAACTGTATGGCCAGATGCTTGCACATGAAACATGAGTGGGATTTTGAGATGTGTAACATTCGAGAATGACAAATTGTCATGTGTCATAGCTTTTTGTAAGAGTTAGTTATCAAATCGCAACTTCATATGGTCCCTTTTTCCCGTGCATTTACAGACCCTTCACACGCCCTGCTGTTCATCATTGTTTTTATTGTTGTTAGGTACCATTGAGTTGAGTCTGACTCATAGCGACCCTCATAGGGTTTTCAATGGCTGACTGTTCCGGGATTGGCTTGGGCATGGATTGCCAGGTCCTTCTCCCATTGTTGCAGTGCTGGGAATTGAACTCGGGACCTCAGAGAGTACAGAGCGGCACTCTACCAACTGAGCCAAATCCCAGCCCCTGTTCATCATTACAATAGCTAAATGGAAAAAAAAAAGAGGACCAGGGATTGCTGCCCTCCAGATGCTGCCCTAGTCCCACCCTAAAGTTCCACCTACCCCAAGATCACCTTTCTCACCTATGGGTGTTCGGTAGGGTGATGCAGAAGTTGCCTTGTGTGACAGTAACTTGAAAATGTGTTTCTGAGTTGCCTGTTCTCTTTCTAAGACCTGGTATGAGTTGATCACTTACGTATTTATCCCAAACCAGCTGGAATGGATAGAAAGTCTGAGAGGTCATGGAGCTCCCAGCAGGTGAGGAATAGATTCAGGTCAAAACCAGATCTCCAAACACATGCTCAAATGACCCAGCTTGGAAAGGCAGCGCAGACTGGCCTGCGTGCTCTTAGAATGTACCGTGTGAGGGCGGAGGCCATCGGTCCTATTTCTTCCTTTTTTTTGGCTTCCTTCCCACTTGCTCTTGGTGGTGGCGGTGGTGGTAGATGCCATCTAGTCGAGTGTGACACATAGAAACCCTCATAGGGTTTTCATTGGCTTGTTTTTTGAATTATCTTGAGAGTGGGTTGCCATGTCCCTGAAGAGGCCGTGTCGTGGGAACCAGTCAGCGCTGGTCTGCTGGTTGCGCAATGCAGATTACGCGCTTCTGCCCCAGTGGCCCCCTGAAGCCATACTGTGACAACAGAGCATAAAGCAGCTCACAGGCTGCTCTTGGTCCCGGTCCAAGGGGATTAGCTACCAGAAGTACCTGAAAGACCTATGGCGAGCACACTCACCTGTAACCCAGTTCCGTGGCCTAGATCTCAACCACAGGGCAACGCTGGTCCCTTTGTGTGTGCGACCTATTAAATGCGCTGTCTTTCTCTCTTTACTCTCAACCTGATGGCCCGCAGAACCTCACCCTAGGGCATCAGAGAACTCCTTCAAGGTCATCTAGGCCCTTGCTGCTCTAAGTGTAGACCGGGGATCGGGGATCGTCAGTACTGGCATCACCTAGGAGCAGGTTAGAAACGCTGGGCCTCAGATCTGCACTGATTGATCCAATCGGAATCTGCATTTTCACGACCTGGTCAGATGACCTGGCTGTCCTGCAACAGCTTGGGTTCTCCTGCGATGCAGACTCTGAGATGGAATCTGGCGATCATCCTCCTTCTTAAGGAGTGCACTGTGTGAGAGGCAGGAAGAAGGGGCAGGAATGGGTAGGGAGAGGGAGGTGCCACACTCTAAGGCAGGCCCCGTGAGACCGTTGTCACTAACCACGTGGCGAGCTCCAGAGCTGAGGCCTTGGAGCTAGCCTGTCTTGGGCAGAGAAGGCCGGGCCTTTCCTAAACTCCACGCTGCCTTCACTCCAAGCACTTGGGGAGCGGGCTTCCCACCGCACAAGATCTAGGCAGGGCATCAGAGTTCACGCGTGAAGCTTGGAAGAAGTGCTGCTTTCCGATCCAGTGGATCTCCAAGAAGCTGTGTCCAGGCCAGCAGGATCTTTCCCGCAAGGTTCTTGTTGTTTGTTGTTAGGTGCTCTCGAGTCAGTATCCAACTCATAGCGACCCTTTGTACAACAGGTGAATCACTGTTGTCAGTGCTTCTCTGCTGTTCATAGGGTTTCCAATGGTGGATTGATTTTTGGGAGTGGGTTGCAGGGTCCTTCTCCCAAGCCTACAGCACCTGGTGTTCCCAGGCGGTCTCCCATCCAAGGACTAACTAGGCCTGACCCTGCTTAGCTTCTGAGATCTGATGGGATCCGATGCCACAGGGCAAGGGGTTCTTGTTAGAGATGCAAATTCCTGAGTCCCACCCTAGACCTGCTGGGTCTGAAACCCTAGGGGCGAGGCCAGCAACCTGTGTTCCAACGTTCGTTCTCCAAGGGACTGCTCCGTGTTCCAGCTGGAGAATCACTGCTCTAAGGCAGTCTTTTTGTGGCTTGCTTCTTGATAGCACATTTACTGAAGAGTAATGCGCATTGTCTCTAAGTAATACACCTTTTAAAAATACAGTCATCTTTAGAATATTCACAAAGTTGTATGAGCATGACCGCTAACTCCAGCACAATTTCATGGCCCCAAAACGAATTCCAGAGCCATTATCACACTCTATACCTTCTTCCCAAAGTCTTGGGACCCCCTAGTCTGCTTTCTTTCTTTATGGATTTGCATATTCTTGACATTTCATTGCATTTAAATGAAATAATGTAATATGTGGCTTTGTGTCTTTTCCAAGATCCACCCAGAGGCAGCATGTATCGATACTCCATTTTCTTTAATGCATAAATAATATTCCATTGTTCAGACACACCATGTTTTATTTATTCACTTGGTGGGCTTTTGGGTTATTTCTACTTTTCTGGTCTTAGGAATGATGTCACTATGAACATTCCTGTATAAGTTTCTGTGTGAATGTTTGTTTTTCAGTTCTCTTGGTTAAATAACTAGGAAGAGAACTGTTGGGTCATATGGTAACTGTATGTTCATTTAGTTTGTGGAGGAACTGCTGGGCTGTTTTACAAAGAGACTGTATGATTTTATATTCCCGCTAGAGACGGATGAGCATTCCAGTTCCTCCCTGTCTTTTCCATCACGTGTTACCTCTGTCTTTTTGATTCTAGCCTCCTAGTGGATGTACAGTGGGGTCTCGCTTTGGCTTGTCTTTTTCCAGTGGCTTTCAATGTTATGCTGAGCATCTTTTCATACTTTCTCTGGCAACTCGTACATCTGCTTTGGAGAAATGTTTATTTACATTCTTTTCCTGGCAGCGTCTTACTCTTCAAGGAGCTCCTTGGGATGTCTCCTCTGTTTCTAGCCTGATGGAGGTACTTTGTTGTTGTTACTGTTAGGTGCTGTCAAGTTAGCTTCCGACTCTTAGCAATCCTATGTACAACAGACGATACAGTATTGCTAGTGCCTCTCTGCTGTTCATAGGGTTTTCGTGGCAGACTGGTTTTTGGGAGTGGGTTGCCGGGTCCTTCTCCCAAGCCAACAGCACCTGGTGTTCCCAGGCGGTCTCCCATCCAAGGACTAACCAGGCCCGACCTGGCTTAGCTTCCGAGATCTGAAGGGATCAGAAGCCACAGACACTTCAGGATTGATTACAGAAAGCCTAGGGTGTGGCCTTCTCCCCAGAGAGGCTCTAGTGAGATGTGGGACAGGCAAGAGAAGAGAAAAGACAGGGGAGCCCTTGGTCAGGGCTGGCGCTCTGGGATTCACCTTCCGTTAAGGTCAGTGACAAAGACAGCGTGGGAGTTGCTGGGGAAGAGCAGGTTTGGGCTTGGAAGGTTCTGGGTGTGAGTGGGGTGCCAGGAGGAAGATGGCACAGAGACGGGCTGGGCGTTGTGGGCTCGCCCTCCACTCCGCAGTCGGGGTTTGTGCGCTGCCCACACCTGCAGGAGGGGAGCTCAGTCTTTCAGGTTGTGCCTTAGCAAGGTGAAGCAGGCCGCCTGTCTCCTCACCTGGAAAAGCAGTCCTCGCCTCCTCTCTCGGTCAGGTCGTGGTGGGGACCAGTTATCGTCCTCTCTCCGCACGTGGTTGAAGAATGTGACTTACCCTGCCTCGCAGGTGAGAAGAAAGTTCGCAGCTGTCCGTAAACCATCACTGGCTCCCTAGTAACACATGTCATGGTGGCAACGCCAGCTTTCTCCCAGCCCCCGGGGGCAGCCTCGTCTCTCAAGGTACCTGAGACGACTAGCCAGATCCCCAGGACTTCCAGGCAGCTTCTCTATGGTTAGCAACACATGTGGAGTACGACACATCAGGGCAAAAGGATCTCAGAGCAGAGAGGTTTAAAGCAAAACCTTTGCCGTGCCTTCGCCTCTGTGCTCGCGACCCAGCCACCTTACACCTGCCACGTGATGTACCAAGCGCTCCCTCAGGCCGGTGGTGGAGGTGACCGAGTCCCAGGAAGTGGCCTGGTCAGTGCGATGGGTTGACATGGTGGTGTGACCAGCACTGCACCCCTGGTCCGTCGGCGTGGCCCCGCCCCTTCAGCTGGCAGCGTGGCCCTGCAGGCTGGGAAGGGTGGGTGATGGGCTGTTTTGGTGCTTGGTCTAGATGTGGATCCTCCCCTGGGAGGCTCTGGTCTCTCTACACTGCATGCATGGGTTTGTTTGCCGTGGCAGCGCGTGCTCCATTGTAGTGATACGTTCTGAGCGCGGCGAGGTCGCCTTGGGTCTCGTTGAAGGAAGTCCTAAAAAAGTCCACGGAGAGGTGGACGTGTTCGGGTATTTCTGAACGTACCTACATTCCCGCCTTCTCACAGGAGCCCTCAGTCGGCTGGGTGATAACTGGAGTATTTGGGTCACTGTCTGAGATGCAGCCAGCGTAAAACCCTGACACCACAGAATTCCAAAAGCAGGCCAGGACATTTATGTGCTGAATGGCCCACGCCCTGGATCCGACTTGCCTCCATCTGTCCCCAGCGAGCTCTGTAAGCTGCCCCCTGTGTTGGGTAAGGATGTGGCCTGGAAAGTTGTGTCACTCAGCTTTGTGTCCTTTGAGTTCTATGTGAAATTCACAAGGAGCGCAGGCGCAGAGAAAGCGAGGCCTATCCTAAAGCAGAGGCCTGAGTGGTGAGACACAGCGCTCTGCGCCTAAGCGTTCATTCCTGTCACAGATCAGGACTGTGCGCTTTGTGCTTAAAAGTTGTTCAGTCCATCTGGACTCCTCCTGCCCACAGGTGGGGTGTGTGAGGATCTTTGGAATCGTGACGCTGATGAACAGTTTCTTACAATGACTGTGCGTTCCCCTCTCTGTCCCCAAACCTTTGACTTCGCATTTCTAAGTACAGGTTGTTGGGGAGAACAGAATGGGCTAGAGAGGGCATCCCGCAGAGGCCAAGGCTGCACAGCCCAGGGAGCCTGCCAGGGCCTTCTCTGTCCCTCCCCTAGGGAGGGGCCTGCAAATGTCACCACCACTGCGACGTGCAATCCCGTCAGATCTTGGAAGCTAAGCAGGGTCGGACCTGGTTAGTCCTTGGATGGGAGACCGCCTGGGAACACCAGGTGCTGCAGGCTTGGGAGAAGGACCTGGCAACCCACTCCCAAAAACCAATCAGCCATTGAAAACTCTGTGAATAGCAGAGAAGCACTGACAATAGTGTTTCGCCTGTTGTACATAGGGTCACTATGAGTCGGACACCAACTCAACGGCACCTGACAACAACAACAGTGAAGGAAAACTGGAAGGACAAACAGCAAGAGAGAACACTTTATTCTTAGGCAGCTGACTTTGACAGTAATTTAAATTACTGGCTTCTTCTCTTAATGAAGAAATGAACATTTCATGACACCCTGTCGCCCATTTTCCCAGAAGCAGAGATAATAACCGATATTTATTGAGGACTAGTTCCCAGGTGCTTTAGCCCTTTGTATTCCCACCCTCGAAGCCCCTCTGGCACAGGGATATGTAATGACATCAAGGCCGAGGCAGTGGTTTTGTCTGGGTTTGGACCTGGATCGCTTTGGCAGAGTGGTCTACACAGCACTTGGCTCCCAATGGGATCGCACAGTTACTGGGTTCAAGCTGTGTTGTGTGGGCCTCCCAAACCCCTGGTCAATGCTGACTGAACGAGTGAGTGGCTGGACCTCTTGGTCCTTCTGATGGTCACTTTAGAGGGCTGTTCCTCCCTGCAGAATGATACTTGTCACTTGCCTTTGGATGCCTGCGTGGAATGAAGATGTGTGTTCACGCTGCTCTGTTCAGCCTGGCCGTCTGCCCCAGGCTGGCGTCTGGGAGGACCGTGGCAGCACCAGCGGATGACGGGAGGGAGGAGGCTTCAGAGGTGAGCCTGATCTGGCGTCTGTGTTTCCTGCTGTAGCTGGAAAGGGAGAAGTTCAGCTTGGCTCGGCGTCAACCATTATCAATGGTGCTGCCAGCTAAATGTGCGTTCGGCGTGCTTACTCACTAACATGGTGTTGGAAATGGCGATCTGAAAGGAGTTGAGAGTAGAACTCACTCTGAATTGACAGATGTCACTTCCCCCAAGGTCCCACTTTAAAAGGCAGTAGATATTCCCTGTTGTTGTTAGGTGTCGTCGAGTTGTGTCTGACTCATAGTGACCCTGATAGGGTTTTCAATGGCTGACTGTTTTCAGGATTGCCTCGGGAATGGATTGCCACGTCCTTCTCCCATTTTTGTGGTTCTGGGAATTGAACTCGGGACCTCAGAGACCACAGAGCAGTGCTCTACCAACTGAGCTAAACCCCAGCCCGGATGTTCCCTGGTATAGCTTTATAGAGTGTCAGAGCTTGAAGGGAATTAGCCCACGTCTCGGAGGGAACCTGTGGCCCGGGAAGGAGATGTGAGCCCCCGAGGGCACGGGACCAGATGGTGGCAGGTGGGGCACCCTCCACCACATGGCATCTGATACAGGAGAGCCTGGGAATTTGGGGTCCATCTCCTGCAGTGGGGGGAGAGAGTTAACCCCAGGGTTCCACCCCTCATGGAAAATCTGATGTACACCGGTCTTGGTTATTGGTTGGTTATTGCCATTCTTCAAGGCTAAAGCTGAAATCACACTGCTTTCGATGTCGAAACGGGTTCCCTAGGATGCAAGGGACCCCCTGCTCTGTGCACTATTAATCTTTTCCTTCGGTAATGTTTTCGGGCAGTTCCATTAAGCAGGCCAATGGTCTACATGATGTCTTTCCGGGGCTCCTCCTGCTCTGTGAGTCTTGATTTCCAACACACGTGGAGAATTTAGTACAACAGTTTCTGTTTCTCACAAAGGCTAACCTTGCAGACAGTGACACATCCACTTTAAAGCATCATAAAATAGCATTTTTCCTTGCTCCATGCCCAATTTTACATCTCTTGGAAGTGCTGTGAAATCGTTGCCTATTCTTGGTTGTCAGCATTGGCCAACCACCTATGGCTAAGTGAGATGAACTGAAATGACGGCCGGAGAACTGGAGTCGTGCGGTGCTCGAGGCCACGGGCAGAGTAAGCCACAGATCCTGGAGCAGATGTGTTACACAAGAAGGCGTCTCAGGACACAACACCCATTGTCACCAAGCCGTGTTTACCACCAGGGACTCCTGCCCTCGGAGCAGCGGCTCATTCCGCTCCTTTCCCGCTCTCTCAGCTCTCTCGTTCCTCTTTTCCTTTCTTCTTTCCTTCCCCTCTCCTTCCCTCACCTGCCTGCCTGCCTTCTGTCCTTCCTATAAACATAAAACTCTAAAATCTGTTCCTATGCCATATCTGTGGCTTTTCTTGTAAAGAGTGGGAAATGAGAGTTTGTCAGAGGCCATCTTTCTTTTTTTTTTTCTTTTTTTTTATGAGAAATTTTTAATGTACATCATAATGTGATTCATTTTGACATGCTTTTCATTGTGACAATTTTCACATATGCAATTTGATAAGCATTATTCATATAGGTTACCCCTAACCCTCCTCTATGTTTCCCCCCTCCCCCCTTCCCATCTAAATTTCCCATCCAAGTCTTCTCTATCTTTTACTATATAGTATTTTTCTATATGTCCTTGGGTTCCATTTCTGTTTAAGATAAAAACTTTTCCTGTAGTGGTCTTTGTTTCTATCTTGTTAGAACAATTACATGCGATTTCTAGTCCATTTATATTGATCTCATTCTTATCTTCCCTCCCCACCTTTTAGTGTGATCTGACCTTTGAGTAGGATTTTTCCTTCTTGTAATTTTGAATCAGCTCTCTCATATGAGTGAGAACATGTGTTGTTTCTCTTTCTGAGCTTGTGTTCGTTCACTTAAAATAATTTTCTCTAATTCCATCCATTTTGCTGCGAATGACCCTATTTCATTTTTCTTGATTGCTGAATAGTATTCCATTGTGTGTATATACCATAGTTTTTTTATCCATTCTTCTGTTGAAGGGCACTTTGGT
>VMDO01005370.1:25000-112561 GCA_007922755.1 Pedetes capensis | reverse complement strand
GGTTCTTCTTTGTGCATTTAGCTTCAAAAATATTTTTTTACAGTAAACAATTATTTTAATGTTTTACTAAAATGTATGGTGCAATTTTTTCTTATTCAGAAGTTATAGGCAAAGATTGAGAGAAAGATGCAATTGAATGTCTAGCATTGTGCTTAGTCATTACCCAACAAAGAAGGTTTTCCAAAGCTGCTGGTCAATGTTTTCCTGTCATGCAACTTTAAACTTATTCAAGAGTTAATTCAAATATTTCCTGGGTAATTTAAAATTAATAATTTGGTACATTCATCTCTGGATACTTAATTCTTAGCTATATCATAAATAATAATTTTGATCAATTGAGTTTATTTACCTAATATTTAACATTATGCTCACCATAATGCAGAAAAGACTCAGACATAATCTAGAATAATGCAGGAAAGATAATCTACTGCATTCACTAAGAATCACCAGTTTTTGCCACCAAATTGGGTCCTTTATTCACCCTCAGAATTGTCGAACCAATAGCAAGACCAAGTACCAATTGAGAAATGAAGGAGACTTTTATTTTTGGCCAAGAATAGGAGGAGCAAACGATAAATTTGTAAATCAGTTTCTTAGCCCTTGGAGACTGGGACATTATAGATACAGAATAAAAGAAATGAGGGGAGGTATAAGCTAATAGAGGGGAGGTATTTTCATGTTATTTCCAGAAATGGGCAGAGATTTTTCTGGGTATGGGGTCTCCGTCATTTTTTGCTCCTTTTATGGCTCTTTCCAGTCATCATGATTTTCATTAATTGTCATGGTGCTGGAGGGAGTGCCCGTTAGCATGCAGATGGGATTATACTGAAGTTAGAGGTTGTCTGGACCACGTTGGCTGCCATTTTAGGTCCAGCGATTTAGGTTAGCCCACCTGAAGAGGGACTTTTAGCCTTTAGGCATCTATCCTTGAAAATAAGCAATATTAGAGCAATAATAACCTAGATCAACTAGGCAATATTCAGGGTAACATACCCTCTGTGGGTTTCATATTCTAGAACTGAAAAGCAGTTCAGCTATTATCTAATTTGATACCTTTATTCTAGGTGGAGAAGTGCCTGTTTCTCTGTTTTTGTTTTTTTTTGTTGTTGTTGTTTTAGTGATGCTTATAACAGCAGAACAGTGTATTTTTTTGTTTTTCAATTTATTAATATTATTGATTGACATATACTATTTGTAGATACTTAGGTGTTTGTTGTTGTTGTTAGGTGGCATTGAGTGGGCATCCAACGTTCAACAGGCAAAACACTATTGCTACTGCTTCTCTGCTATTCATAGGGTTTTTAATGGCTGATTGCTTTTTTTTTTTTTTTTTTGGAGTGGATTGATGGGTCCTTCTCCCAAGTCTACAGCACCTGGTGTTCCCAGGTGGTCTCCCATCCAAGTACTAACCAGATCCGACCCTGCTTAGCTTCCGAGATCTGATGGGATTGGATACAACAGTTGTATGGCAGCAGGCACATATGGGGTACAATGTGATATTTCGATTCATGTACACATTGTCATAATGAAAAAAATCAGGGTAATTACCACCCTTGAGTCTGATCTTGTCATATCTTGGAAGCCCATCAGGCCTGGTAGGTATTTGGATGGAAATTGCCCAGAGAATACTGGGTACTGTAGGCTTAGGAGAAAGACCCAGCAGCCCACTCCTGAGACACAGCCATGAAAACACTATGAATAGCAGAGAAGCACTGACATAGTGCTGGGCATGGCACAGTGTTGGTGAGCGTTACATTCTGTTGTCCACAGGATTGCTATGAGTTGGACTTGACTTGAAGCCACCTAACAACTACAACAACGTATCTCTGGCATTAAACATTGATCAGATCATTTCTTTGTGGTCAGAGTATTCAGAATACTCTCTTCTAGCTATTTTAAAATATACAAAGCATTATTGTTAACCATATTCATCCACTTCACAATAGAGCAGTGGAGTTTATACCTCAATTTTTTTCTGGTAAAGCAAAATGATATTTAGATCTTGAGTTTCAACTTAAGTATTCCATGACAATTTTGTACACTACTTCATCACTTCATTTGTGCTTATTGTTTGTTGTGTTGCTGTTAGGTGCTGTTGAGTTGGTGTCTGGCTCATAGAGACCCTATGTACAACAAACAAAACACTATTGTCAATGCTTCTCTGCTATTCATAGGGTTTTCAATGGCTGATTGTTTTTTGGGAGTAGGTTGCCAGGTCCTTCTCCCAAGCCTACAGCACCTGATGTTCCCAGGCAGTCTCCCATCCAAGGACTAACCAGACCTGACCCTGCTTAGCTTCTAAGATCTGATGGGATGGGTTGCCACAGTAGTACGGTTGCAGACTTTTTCTAATTACAGTCAATTTAATAAATTGTAATACAAGAGTTTTAATTTCATCAATTAATAAATTAACAAATTACTGTTTTGAAACCCAAAAATATTTTTTGAAAATATATACTTGAAAAAAATATATTTTGAAACCCCCAAAAAACACATTTTAAGAAATATTTAAACTGAAATATAAAGCAACTTGCAACAACAAAAAATACCTATACAGCCTGAACATTACCTATACAAGTATGTGGGCCTTAGTGACACAGTGTTACCAGTTATGTTCTAGTTAGGGGATGTCACCAGTTAAGTGTTAATATAACCATTATAATAAGGTGAAAAGAGACCTCAGTTTTAAACTTTATTATTTTTAAAAGTTTCTAACTGACTAACAAAGGTGTTGTGCTATGTTATCTCTTTAGGTTGTGATTCGAGGAGGGTGCTGGACATGCAGTGGTGTCATGCTTTGTGGGGTCACATATGACCCCACAATATCAGTTACAGAAGTTATTTTTACTAGTGTTACTAATTGCCGATATCATTTACATGACCAAAGAACAAAGGCAACAAATATACATAAAAATGCCTCTGTTCAAAATTTGTTTGTACGTTTCATTCCAATACAAATCTTGTATGAAATAACTGTGGAGACTAAGTTCTTACACAAAGACTAAAATATTGTTCCTATTTTCTGTAAGTAGTTGATTTTACAGGTCATTTCCCACATTTTATGACTAATCTCATAAAAGTTGTTGATTTTATATTTTTTAGAATCTGTACATGGCAAGACAAAAGAATTTATTGTTATGTTAGTTTTAGCTTGATTTTATTATAGTTTTTCAAACTGACCAGAATTTTGCAAATGCCTTAAAATTTTTGATAATTATTGTTACATGAATAAATATTATATTAGTAATTTAAAAGATGTCTTAGTTCATATAATAACATAATTAAACCTTAAAGATGAAATTATCTTAAGTAATAAAAAATTTTTGTTTTGGGTTTTTAGATGACCATATGAACTGATATCCACTACTAAATTTGAAGATATCAGTTGAGGGCTAGTTTAACCATATATGAAAAGTCCATCTTGTTATGCAAAGTAATATGTTGACACATTTGGAAATTTGAACATGGACATCTTTGGAGGCCATTATTCTGCCTACCATGTAAATCAACATTTATTAAAAGAGTTTGACATTTTTTAATAATAGGAAATACAACAGGGTATGTCTTTTCGTTTTGCCAAATAAATTTAAAACCCAAGGAATCTGGATTAAGTGTGTGTGGAGGATCCAGGATGAAATGCGTTTTGATGTTTCCATAGCAGATGTATCACCCAGGGACACTCTCTTTGGAAACAGCAGGAGCCCCCTGCCTCCTTCGTCTTCTGGCTTAGAATTCATCTTGCCAGCTGCCAGCTCTAAACTGCAGTGAGCCTCTCCGTTTATGGTCCTTTCAAGCTAAAATCTGTTACACTAGTAGAGAAATTGCAATACTTATGTAAATCAATAATTGTAATGTATATGACACCATAAATTCATAGCATGCCCAGAGTGTTGTTCATACGTCCTTAGTGTGTTTAGCCTATTTAGTGACAGACATAATGTAACTCATTTGCATATCTAGCTAGTTTCTGCTTCAATTTTCTACTTCATTTTTAAAATAAAGATATAATAATTCTGGATGAAAGAATTCAAAATATTATTTCGAGAACTTTATGTTCAAATAATCCAAATTATTTTGTGAATGTTCTAGAAAGTTCTTGGGTCTTCAATGTGCCAGCATTTTTGAGCAAGACTGGAAGGCTCTTCCCAGAGCTTTTCTTCCCCCTTCTCTGCCACATATCTAAATGAAAGGTCTTATTAGAAACCAGAAATGAGATCAGTAGTGATGGTAATCCTAGGCTGTAGATTTAGAAATTTTATGTTTTTCTTTGTTAGTGTTAAATTTTAATCATATTGTTGCTTTCTTTCTACTCCATTTAGGGTTTCCATGTAACAGCTATTCATTCATTCATCAAGGAAGTTTTGAGTATCTGTCATGTCAGACCTGTGTGGAAAAACTGGAGATAAAATAATGAATAAGCAAGACATGATGTATGCTTCTGAAATCTTCTATTCTAAGGGGATAGTCATTGGCAATTATACAAATAGCACATCCGTATAAATACAATTATGGGAAGTGCAATTTAGGAAGGTATACAGATGAGAACATACAGAAGATTTAATCCAGTCAAGATATGAGAGAAGATTGCTCCGTAAGAATACTTTTTGGCTGAGGACAAATTCTATTTGAGTATACTTTCTTCACCTAGTCATTTCACCTTCTATTACAAGGATGTGACTACACTTCTGACTTGGATGCTTCTTCTATGTTATATGTTCGTACAAATCCCATTTTCTATCGCTTCAGTGAAGCAAAGACCTGCCATTCACTAGCTTCAGGAAACTTCTGCAGTGTGTGTTTTCCTCCAGGGCCTTTGTTCATCTGGGCTTTGGAAGTACAGTTAAAGCTTGATCAGATATTTGTGTTTTGACAACTTACAGGCCTTTCTTTATTCTTTTTGAATAAGCTTGGGAGGTTTGATTTTCAAATAAGGTTTGACTGCATCTCTCTAGTTAAATAACAGATTTTATGGCAGTGCATTCTGATGTGGGCACCACCTCCATTTTTCTATTGGGAAACTCACCTCTAGCAAGCAAGGATGAAGACGAAAATGTTTATACCTCAATGTGCCTTTACTACCTTTGTTGGGATCATCCCACTCAAGTTATTAATCAGCAAAATTTAGTAACCCTACTTACAGTATTCTGCAGAAAAATTTCAAGACTTATCTCAAGTAACTAAATGCCTTACAATCCTTAAAATCTAAATTGGTAGACATTTCCCTAGAAAGTACTGTGATATATTGTGCCATTTTATAAAGATTTATTTATTTCTATTATTAGTGTTTTATTTATACATGTTGGGTACAGAGTAATAAGTCAGTATATCCATTATGCAATTATCAAGTCAGTATTATTTATGCTTCTATCTCCTTAAACATATTACAGAACAAAATCTACAAAAAAAACCTCCCCCCCAAAAAAAAGAAAGGAAAAAGAAAAATTATGAATTTTAATTAACATATAATGACGGTCATAGGGGTTTAGCTCAATTGATAGAGTGTTGCTCTGTGTACTCTGGCCCTGGGTTCAATCCTTAGCACCGGAAAAATGGGAGAAGGTCTTGGCAGCCTGTTCCAAGAACAATCCCAAAACAATCAGCCATTGAAAACCTTATGAAGGTCTGGAACCAACTCTATGGCACCTAACAACAATGCAGCTATGAGTTATATCCTAATGTTTTTCCTTTCCTTCTTCTTTTTAATAGTTTCACAGAGTTGTACCCTGTATTTTGTGTTTTTCTCTTCCTCTATACCCCTTTAATTTGTTCCCCCTCCCACTCCCCCATTCCTCATCATCACTACCTCTCACTGGTCTCCTCCCTCTTCATATTGGGTCCATTTGTGTTTTCCATTCTTATATCAGAATGATTGTATATTTACATGTATTAATATATGTATATGTATGTATATATATATATGTATGTGTGTATATATGTATATATATATATTTCCTTTGAGGTAGATTTAGCTTCTGTGTATAAGTGAGAACGTGCAGTATTTCTCTTTTTGAGTTTGGGTTATTTCACTTAAAATGATACTAACCAGTTCCATTCATTTGGCTACAAATGATGTAGTTTCATTCTTCTTTACTGCTGAATAATATTCCATTTTGTATATGTACACCACAATTTTAAAATCTAATCCTCTGTTGATGGACATCTGGGTTGATACCATACCCTTGCAATTGTGTATTAAATATGGAAGTTCAGGTGTCCCCGTGGTATGATGATTTATCTTTGGGTATATTCCCAAGAGTGGTATAGCTAGATCATATGGTAGTTCTATTTTTAATTTTCTAAAGTACTTCCATATTGATTTCTAAAGTGGCTGTAAAGTCCAACCTACAATATAAAGGGTTCCCTTTTCTCCACATCCTTGCCAATATTTGTTATTTGTTTTGTTAGTATTGGCCATTCTTATTGGTGTGAGATGGAATCTCAGTGTTGTTTTGATTTGCATTTCCCAAATAGCTAGGGACATTGAGCCTTTTTTTTTTTTTTTCATGTGTCTATTGGCCTTTTGCATCTCTTCTTTTGAGAACTGTGTGTTTAGTTTCATTGCCCACTTACTTATGAGATTGTGACTTTGGTGTTTATTTTCTTCAGCTCTTTGTATATTCTAGAAATTAGTCCTCTGTCAGATGTATAGGATGCAAAGATTTTTTTCTATTCTGTGGGCTCTCCTTTTACTTTATTAATTGTTTCTTTTGCTGTACAATTCTTTTGCTATCAATTCTTGGTGTGGTTTACTGGGCAATTGGAGTCTTGTTAAGAAGTAATTATTTATGCCTGTGTTTTGGAGTATATTTCCTGTATTTTCTTCCACTAGTTTTAAAGTTTCCAGTTTTATTTTCAGGTCTCTGATCCATATTCAGCTGATTATCATACTGATTGAGAGGTACAGGTCTACTTTCATTCTTCTACATATGGATATAAATTTTCCCAGCACCATTTGTTGAAAAGGCTATCTTTTCTCCAATGTACATCTTTGGCCCCTTTGTCAAAGATCAGGTGGCTGTAGTTGTGTGGGTGTAGCATATCTGGATCTTCTATTCTGTTCCATCATTTTATAAGGACATATCTATGGTTTTGTTGATAAATTTCAGGTAAGTCTCCAAAGAGGCTATTTTTGTATACTTTGGTATATTTATGAAGTTATGGAATAGAAGCCTTCATCTTTCATTGTGAAAAGGCATTCTACAGCTCTTAAATTTAGGTGACACTGTTATTGCCTTCACACTATCTTCTAGAAGATTATCCAGTTCAGTTTAATACTCCAGTGGGAAGCTTTCTGCTCACTTTTTGAGAACCTGAGCTGGAAAGTCAGATAACTGGGTCTGAATCATAGCCATGAATTACAGTATTAACTGTGACTCTTGCAAAAGTTTATGCAACCTCTCTAATATTCTTTTTGTCTCCTCAAAAGAGAAAAATAATGCCCTACCTGTGGGCTGATTGTGGGGACTAATCAATTTATGTATGGCATACTGTCTGATATGTTGTAAAATACTAACATTGCCATTATTCCTCCTGAATATTACTTCATATGCTAGACCTCACTGGTAGGGAGGATGTGGAACTGGGAAGTGATATATAGTACCAAGCAAATGACCCTGCCTGTATGGATAGTTAGGAGAGGGAAAAGAGCTGCCTGCACTAAGAAGGTGGGCAAAGGGAGATCTATTTAGAATTGCTTCACAGCAATTGAAAATTTTCTTTTTTTTCTTTCTTTAAGATGAGGGTCTTGCTATGTAGCTCAGGCTGGCCTGGAACTTGCAGTGTAGCCCAGGTTGGCCTTGAATGCATGATCCTTCTGAGTGGTGGGATTACAGGCATGTGTCACCATGCCCAGCTTCCAAAAAATTTGGGGGGAAGAAAAGGTATTTTTCCCTTTGGAGCAGAAGGGAAAGAGCTTCAGAAGCAGGGGAAATATAGAGAAAATCGCGGAAAGCCCCTGAGTTAACAGGGGAAGAGGAGTATGATGTTTTGTTTTCACTGAAGACCCGATAGAGAAGGTAGCAAAGGTAAGTTGGGGAACATGTTATATAAGTAGGAGAGCCTTTGTTCAGGACTCAGATCCACCCAGATGAAATATTACTGAGAAGGGATTTCAGGTAGTTCAAGCAGTTCAGTGACAGCATATATCACAAGGGGCAAGTCTATATATTACCATTTGTTAGAGCTATCAAGCTATCAAAATATTCCCATTCTTAGCTATGGTAGTTTACATACATTATTCAGTGTGCTGAGATGCAATCTTTACATGTTTTCTGAGGGTCTTAGATGATGCATATTCTCTAAAATGTGCTACCTTCAAACTGAAAGTAATCTCAATATATACTGCTAAAATTGTGTAAAATACAACCCCATTTTGCCAGCTCCAGCAAAGTCATGAAGCCCCAACTGTCTTTCATTTTCCCATTTCTTATCAATTCATCTCAACCTATATACATAACTCAACTGTATTGAATCTTATCACCTCGCATACTCCCGTAGCTCCGACATTCTCCAAATCATCATCCTTTATTGGGATTTCAACTTGGTCTCCCTGTTTTTATTCTTCTTTCTCTACTGTCTGCTTCCATAGCAGCCAGAGGGATCCTCAGGGAGCATCAGTATGATCATGTCCCTTCTCTGCTTTTTGTTCATAGTTTCTTCCTATCTCACTTAAATTCAAACCTAAAATGTTTACCCTGGCTCCTTGCTACCTCTCCAGCTTCACTCACTGACCACATGTAACTCTGCTCTTAGTTGACCATGGTAAAACAATCCCTGCATCATCCCTCACCTACAAACAAGAGTCTTGAACATGTCATATTTGCTTTGGAGGCTCTTCTCCTAGGTACCGGTAAAGTTGTTTCCCTCACTTCATGGTAGTCTCTTATTGGAGGGACTTTGCCTCACAAACTATTTAAAGTAACATTTTCTTCACCAATATCACACTTACCGTGGCTTTTAGCACTAATTGAAATATTAAATGATATTTATTTGTTCATTGTTTGCCTCCTTCTTTGCTTCTCCCCAGCAGAACACACACCCGTGGGCTTTATTTTTCTCACTGCTGTATGACTAAGTGTCTATATCCTAGAACATAGTCGTTCTTGTTATTAAGTGCCATTGAGTCAGTGTCCGACTCATAGGGCTCCCTCGTACAACAGGCAAAACAGTATCATTAGTGCTTCTTTGCTATTCATAGGATTTCAATGGTTGATTGTATTGGGGAGTGGATGGCCAGGTCCTTCTCCCACAGAACATAGTAGATGTTCCTTAAATATTAGCTGAAAGAATTGTGGTGAATTTCATTGTTTTGAAAATTTATCCTTCATTTATATATTCCCTTCCCAATGTCCCAGCTCTTCAAACAGACCACAAGCATCCTGGGACTTCCTTGTCCCTCCCTTCCTAAAAATTCCATATATATTAGAACTGATTACGTCTTCTACCCATTCTCTCTGATCTAAAACCTCTTTCCACTCTAGGGTTGGAATATTATTATTCTGAAGTGAGATATTTAAACTTTTCTTGTTGACTTAAAGTATACGACCAATTTCTCCTTGGTTGTATGTTGTTGTTATTAGGTTCCCTCTAATTGAATTTGACTCATAGCAGCCCTATGTACAACAGAATGAAACACTACTCAGCACTGTGCCATGCACATAATCTTTTTATGTTTAGACCTGTTGTTGCAGTCACTATGTTACTTCTCATTTTGAGTTGTGCCACATCAGTGAAAGGCGGTCCCAGGGGCTTTACTCTATTCCTGTCATTAAAGTTGACTCTACTTTGAGGAGGCAACTCTTCCCTAGTGATTTATTAAATGATTTCTAGCCTGGGCAGCTCATTTTCTAGCAGTAAATTTGACAATGCTTTTCTGCCACAAATGGGATTCCAATGGCCAATTGTTTTGGGAGTGGGCTTCCAGGTCCTTCTCCCTAGTCTGTCTTAGTCTGGAAGCTCAACTGAAAGCTGTCCACCATGGGTGGCCCTGCTGGTATCTAAAATACCAGTGGCATAGCTTTCAGCATCACTGCAACACACAAGCCCCCACAGCACGACAAGCTGACCGACACATTGTGGGGGCAGGGGGATTGTATAACAGTTACTTGTAAATGAAAATATTTCAAGAACTGTTTATATTTTAAGAGTAAGTATTTCCTTAACAATGAGAAGGATTTATGGAGCTGTGGATTAATTAACAAATGTCATAGACTGGAACCCCCAATTCATATGTTGAAACATAATCTCTCATATTTGGAGATGGACATTTGTGAAGAGAGTAGGTCATGAGGGTGGAGTTCTTATGAATGGGATTAGTGTTCTTATACAGGGGCCCCAGAGAGCTGACTGCCTCCTTCTATCAAGTGAAGATGCAGGCAGAAGGAACCACCTATGAGCCAGAAAGTAAGCCCTCACCAGACACCAAATTGGCTTCCACCTTGATCATTGACTTCCCACCTTCCAGAACTATGAGAAATAACTTTCTGTTATTTATAAATGACTCAATGTGGCCTAAGTAGATTAAGTTAAACAACTGTTGTTGTTGTTGTTAGGTGCCATGCAGTCATTGTCCTACTCAATGACCCTACCTACAACAGGTGAAACACTGTTGTCAGTGCTTCTCTGCTGAATAGGGTTTTCAATGGCTGATTGTTTTCTGGGAGTGGGTTTCCAGGTCCTTCTCCCAAACCTACAGCACCTGGTATTCCCAGGTTGTCTCCCATACAAGTACTAACCAGTCTCAATCCTGCTTAGCTTCCAAGATCTGGCAGGATGGTATGGCTACAGGCAAGTTAACCAACTCTTAGGGGGAAAACCACTTTAAGAAGACTTTCCTGAGTTGCCTCAAATAACATCATGCTAGTGTTCATATTATTATTTTGATCTAAGTCTAAATGAGTTGCTCAAATGTGGGATTTACATCTGATTCCCTTTTGATTCCATTTAGTAGGCCTACAAAAGTACTTGTGATGATTGACTTATGAAAATATGTCCATTTTACATTAAGAATCATTAATCATTCTCTTAGAAATATAGTATTCTTCCACAGAACTTTGTACTTATTGGAATTTTCTTTGAATTTTTCTGGGCACTTGTGAAATGAAGCCATTCATAAAATGTCACATTTGGCCATATGACTGGAAAGTTGATTTATTTATTTTTAAATTTTTGGTATGACTATTACCAGTTTTTTAGTAGGTACACAAATTAATGGGTTTCTTTATGACATTTCCATACATGCATATCGTCATAGATTGCTCACATTCACATCCCTATACCCCATGATTTTCCTTAGCTCCTACTGATCCCTTTCCTCCTCACCAAAGGTCCCCTTTCCTCTTGTATGTCTTGTATATATATATATATGTATATGTATATGTATATATATATACATATATATGTATAACATGGGGGCTGGGATTTAGCTCAGTTGGTAGAGCGCTGTGCTGCAGTCTCGGAGGTCCCGAGTTCAATTCCCAGCACCACAAAAATGGGAGAAGGGCCTGGCAATGCATTCCCAAGGCAATCCTGAGACAGCCATTGAAAACCCTATGAGGGTTGCTATGAGTGGGATACCAACTTGACGGCACCTAACAACAACAACAATGTATATATATATATATATATATTGAGCTAAATCCATATTGAGCTAAATCCATATATATATATATATATATATATATATATATATATATATATTCTGCCTATGAGAAACAACATGTGATATTTGTCTTTTCTCCTCATTACCATTTCTATTTCCTCCTTCCCCTCTCCTTAGTCCCATTTCTCCTCCCAAACAGTCTACTTCCATGACATATATATTTAAATATTTTATGTTGTTGTTGTCAGGTGTTGTTGAGTTGTGTCTAACTCATAGCGACTCTCTTGGTTGTTTCCAATGAGTGATGGTTTCAGGATTGTTTTGGGAGTGAGTTGCCAAGTCCTCTCATTTTTTTTTTTTTTTTTTGTGATGCTGGAGATTGAACCCAGGGCATCAGAAAACACAGAGCAGCACTCCACCAACTGAGCCAATCCCAGCCCAAATATTATATTTATATATTAAAATCTAGCATCCATATGTGAGAGAAAATGTGGTGTTTATTGGCTCTGTCTTATTTTACTTAAAATTATTGTCTCTAGTTCCTCCATCCATTTTATTGCAAATATAATTTCATTCTTATTTATGGCTGAAAAAAACCTTATTGTGAATATATTCCACATTATCTTTATCCAGTCATTGTTGATTGACATCTGGGTTGATTCCATGTCTTGGCTATTGTGAATAATGCTGCAATAAGTATGGATGAGAAGATAGTGATACTCTGACTTAGATTCCTGTGGGTATATACCCAGGAGTGGTGTAGTTGGATCATATGGTAGTTTCATTTTTAGTTTTTTGAGGAACTTTCATACTGATTTCCATAGTGGCTCCATTAACTTACATTTCCATCAGCAGTGTATAAGGGTTCATTTCTTCCTGAGTCCCAGCCAGCATTTGTTGTTATTTGTTTTCTTGATTATAGCAATTTTGACTGGAGTGAGATGGAAATTCAGAGTAGTTTTTATTTGCATTTTTTGATGACTAAGGACGTTTAACATTTTTTCATGTTTATTAACCATTTGCATTTTCTTTGGTAGAGAACTGTTAATCATTTTTGATTGGATAATTTGCTTTTGTGGTGTTTAATTTTTAAGTTCTTTATATATTCTAGATATTGATCTCCTATCTGATGTATAGCTGACAAAGAATTTCTCCCATTTTCTCTTTACTCCATTAATTGTGTCTTTTGCTCTGCGGAAGCTTTTTAATTTTGTGCAATCACATTTATGAATTGGAAATCTGATTTATTTACCCATACTGAAGGGGTGTGCAGGGGGAAATCATTAATATGACAAGTACATCCAAGTATTATTCAACCTTTAAACAATTTTTTTCCTTTGAGCATTCTAATTCTGTTCTTCCTAAAGAATTACTCATGAAGTAAAGGGAGAAATAAATAAATTCAGAGGTTTGTCTGACCTCTGTAAAGGACTAGACATAGAAAAGATATAGAATACATAAATGCCATGAATGAACTCGACCTTATTGACTTTTATAGACTGGTCTACTCAATAACAGTAGAATGCATATTATTTTCAAGTGTCCATAGAACATTTACAAAGATAGACCATATTCTGGGCCATAAAACAAGTCTATATA
Organism: Pedetes capensis; assembly: GCA_007922755.1. Taxonomy (NCBI): domain Eukaryota; kingdom Metazoa; phylum Chordata; class Mammalia; order Rodentia; family Pedetidae; genus Pedetes; species Pedetes capensis. The sequence continues at coordinate 99,363 of VMDO01005370.1, read as the reverse complement.
AGTTTAAGAGGATCTAAGTCATGCAAAGTATGTTCTTAACCCAAATGGAATTAAATTTAAAAACAGCAACAGAAACATCTGGAAAATCTGATGATCTTTGGGTGCCAAATAAAACACTTCTAAATAACCAGAAGTTAAAGAAAAATTGCAAAACAAATTAGAATATATTTTGAACCTAAAATAATTTACAGCATATAAAATTAGCTAAATCAGTAATTATAGGGAAACAAAAGATTAAATATTCATATTAAGAAAGAAGAAAGATCTTAACTCAATGGACCTAAATGTGTACTTTAAGAAACTAGAAAAAGAGAAGTGAATTATATCCTAAGTAACTGGAAAGAAGGAAATAATAAAAGATAGGTGCTATAGTCTGTACATTAGTAAACAGCTTTTTTCAAAGCTTTTTTATTGACAAGATCCATGGAATTGGCAAACCTTACTGGTCTGATCAGGAAAAGAGAGAAAAGAAGCAAATTGTTCATATTAGGAACAAGAAAATGGGCAGCATTATGAATTATTCAGACTTAAGTCATACTCAAAGTATATTAGGAGTAACTTTATGTCAATTGATTTAACAATAGGTGAAATGGGCAAATTCTTTGAATGAGAGATTACCAAAGCTCACTCAAGAAGAAATTAACTGCCTTAATAGTCCTATATATATTAAAGAAAGTTAATCTGTAGTTGAAATCTTCCCTCAAAAAAGATTCCAAGGCCAAATGACCCCATTTTCTCTCAAATGTGGAATTCAGATTTTTTTCTTAAAAAGACGTGAAAATAGAAGGGGGACAATTCGGGAAAACAAAGGGGACCAGTGAGACAGGGAAAAGGAAGAGGATACAAGTGAGGATAAATATGATCAAAGTATACACACACACACACACACACACACACACACATACACACATATTTGTTGTTGTTAGGTGCTGTAGAGTTGGGTTTGACTCATAGTGACCCTCAAGATTTTTGACAGCTGATTATTTCAGGATTATTTTGTGAGTGGGCTGCCACATCCTTCTCCCTTCTCCCATTTTGTGGTGCTAAGGATCAAAACAGGGCCTCAGAGAGTGCAGAGCAGCACTCTACAAACTGAGATAAACACCAGTCTCTCTCTGTATACATTGTATACACACACACACACACACACACACACACACACACACACACACACACACACGCCTGGAGCCACAGACTCCTGGTGTCTGATCTCATCAGATCTTGGAAACTAAGCAGGGACAGGATTGGTTAGTATTTGGATGGGAGACTGCCTGGGAATACTGGGCACTGTAGGCTTGGGAGAAGGACCTGGCAGCCCACTCCTGAAAACAATGAGCCATCAAAAGCTCTATGAATAGCAGAGGAACACTGATAATAGTTCTGGGCATGGCACAGTGTTGGGGAGTGTTTCATCAGCTGTACAAAGGGTTGCTATGAGAAGGACCCAAATCCATGACACCTAACAACAACAACAACAAATATATATGTATCTATATGTGTGTGTAGATATATATATATCTATTATATATAATATATATTATAATATTATATAATATATTATATATATTTATATATAAATATATATATTTACATATATTTATATATATCTACACACATATTTATATATATCTACACACATATGAAAATGTCACACCAACACCATTATTTTGTACAATTAATATATGCTAATAAAAATGTAATATCTGAGGAAAATTTACAAAATATTTCCCAGGCATATACACTGAAAGCTATAAAAAATTTCTGAGAGAAATTAAAGAAGATTTAAGGAAAAATATTTTAATTGTAGATAAGAAGATGCAATATTTTAAAATGTTAATTGCCCTCAATATGATCTATGCATGTAATTTTGGCTTGGTTCCAGTGAAATCCTGATTGACTTTTCATCTAAATATTATCTAATTTTTATCTAATTAAAAAGCTAAAGGTGTTTCTAAAATTTTCATGCATATACAAGAACTTGAATGGCCAAACAATTCTGAAAAAGAACAAATCCCAAATCTTACACTACCCAATTTCAATATCTAATATCAGTTCCTATCATTCCATCTATGTTGTTGTTGTTGTTGTTACGTGCCGTCGAGTCGGTATCCGGCTCATAGCGACCCTCATAAGGTTTTCAATGGCTGACTATTTCGGGATTGCCTTGGGAGTGGATTGCCAGGCCTTTCTCCCATTTTTGCGGTGCTAGGAATTGAACTCGGGTCCTCAGAGACTTCAGCGTAGCTCTCTACCCACTGAGCTAAATCAGTCGGGCTGTTGTTGCTGTTAGGTGCCATCAAGTAAGGTGCACACCATGTAGGTTACCATAAAGGCAAAAATCCAGATCAATGGAATAGAAGTTCATACATTGAGTTTTCAAGGCAGATACCAGATAGTACAATAGGAAGATTATGATTTTATTAAAAATTAGTATGGTAATAATTGGATATCCATGTACAAAAAAATGAGACTCTCAACCCTTACTTTGGACCATATTCACAATTTAAACTGAGGTACATCACAGACTTAACTAGTTACAAGGACAAAAAATATAAAACTGTATGTGCAAAACTCTGGAAAACCTGGAGTTCTCACACCAGTTAGCTGGAAATACACAGTTGTTACAGCCACTCTGGAAAATAATTTTGTAATTTTCATAAAGTTAAACATATACTTAACATATGACCTAGAAATTCCACTTATAACCATTAACCCAAGAGAAAGAAAAACTTATGTATATAAATATATTTGTACTTGAATGTTCATAGTAATTTTAAAAGCCTCAAACTGGAAACAATCCAGTGTCCATTAAATGGTATATGCACAAGCAATTTTTTGGATATTAATAAAATAGAATACCATCTATCACAAAAAGAAATAAGCTATTGGACACATAAGAACATGCATGAGTTGCAAGAACATTATACTAAATTAAAACAACAACAATAACTATAGCTCACAGAAAGTAGATAAGTGTTTCCCAGGGTGGAGGTTGTAAGGATACAAGAAGACTTTTTGGAATAATGCTAATATTCTAGGTCATGATTGTGATAGTAGTTATATAACTACATATTTGTTAAAACGCATTGAATTAAATCTGATCACTTTAAGTTGCTATTTGTGTGTGTGTGTGCGCATATGCATGTGTGTGTGTGCGTGTGTATGTAAAGCATAGCTTGATATAACTGACAAAAATAAGAAAAAGGAAGGAGGACAAAAGAAAAAGCCAATATAAATCAATATACATGCAAAAGACCACTCAGACTTGAATAAAAAATATTGAATAGCTTTGAGAAAGTAGGCTGGGAATAACCAAAGCTTGTTCTCTAGGCTACCATAAGCATGTTTGTAAAGACCCATTTTTGTTTTCTTTACTCATTATCTAACTAATTATTAACCTAGCACCTAGGATACCATAGTGCATCAGTGACATTTATTCAGTAAATGTTAGGTGAAAAGTTTGTGGTGGTTGTTAGGTGCTGTTCAGTCAGGTCCAACTCATAGCAACCCTATAACACAGATACTGTGTTAATCCATCCAGTTGAGGGTTTTCCTTCCCCAGGGATTGGGCCCTTCTGAATACATGTTCAAAATACGTAAGATATAGTGTAGCCTTCCTTACTTCCAAGAAGCACTCTGGTTGCACTTCTTCTAGAACAAATCTGCTTGTTCCTTTTTCAGTCCATGTTATATTCAATATTCATCTTCAGTAGCATAATTCAAAGGCATCAAATCTTCTCCTGTCTCCCTATTCAATGTAAAGCTTTCACAACCATATGATGAGACTGAAAATACCACAGCATAAGTCAGGCTCACCTTTGTCTTCAATGTAACATCTTTTCTTTTCAACATTTTAAAGAGGTCTTTTGTAACATCTTTTCCCAATTCAATGCATCTTTCGATTTCTTAACTGCTGCTTCTGCAGTTGTTGATTGTAGAAGCAAGTAAAGAAAAATCTTGTACAACCTCAGTCTTTACTCCATTTATCACAAAGGTGCTTATTGACACAAGTGTAAGGATTTTTGTTTGGTTAATATTGGGGCACAATTCATACTGAAGCCTGTGCTCTTTGATCTTCATCAGTAAATGTTTCAAATCTGCTTCACTTTCAGCAAATGAAGTTGTGTCATCTGAATATCACAAATTGTTAATGAGTCTTCTTCTAATCATGATGCCACATTCTTTTTCATAAAGTCCAGCTTCTTGGATTATTCCCTCAGCATAGAGATTAAAGAGGTATGGTAAAAGGATATATCCCTGACACACACGTTTCTTGACTTTAAACCAGGCAGTGTTTCCTTGTTATGTTCAAACGACTACCTCCTGGTCTATGTACAGATTCCTCATCAGCATAATTAAGTGCTCCAGTATTCCTATTCTTCACAGAGTTATTCATAATTTGTTATGAGCTACACAGTCAAATGCCTTTGTATAGTTGATAAAATATAGATAGACGTCTTTCTGGTATTCTCTGTTTTTGGCTAATATACATCTGACATCAGCAATGATGTCCCTAGTTCCAAACTCTCTTCTGAATCTAGTTTGATTTTTGTCTTGAAGTATAATACTGTCAATAATAGAAAAATATCCATATGCCAACAAGGAAGGTCAGTTAAAATTATTATTATTCAAATTTACACACCAACCACTAAGGCCATAAATGAAGGAAATGAAATTGCAAACAAGGAAGAAGGCTCAGTAGTTAGAAAACATGACCTTGGTGACAGAAGTGATGCTGGAAATTGCATGAGAGAATTTTGTCAGACCAGTGAACTTTTCATTGCAAATACCCTTTCTCACCAGCATAAATAGTGACTATACACATGGAATTCACCAGATGGATCACACAAGAACAAAATTAACTACATTTATGGAAAGAGACAATGGGAAATCTTAGTACCAAAAGTTGGAACAAGAACAGTGCTGATTGTGGATCATGCTATCAACTGCTCATATGCAAGTTCAAATTGAAACAGAAGATAATTAGAACAAGTGTATGAGAGCCAAAGTAGTACCTTGAGTATATCCCACCTAAGTTCAGAGACCACCTCAAGAACAGGTTGATGTGTTAGACACTAAACATAGAAGACTAGAGAAGTTGTGGCATGACATCAAAGACATCATTCATGAAGAAAGCAAAAGGTTATTAAAAACACAGGAAAAAAAGACCAAATTACATGTCAAAAAAGGTGAAAGATAGGAAAGTAAAATAATAGCATAACTACTAGAGATACTATCTTTACTCTTGAATGAAAATTCAAAACTGGAGGAGAGATTCTTGACATTTCAATCTGTTTTCTTTTCACTCTTATCTTCCTGGTTTAACTTTCCATGTAAGCAAATAAACCAAACAAAATGACTAGTTCCAGCTACCAGTTTAGTTTATATGAATGAATATTTAACTTAGCCACTGTGGACTACAAAGACACATAGGTGGGCTTCATTCTGATTCTGATACAAGTTTTGTTAAACGCCCAATCTTGTATGGCTTCCCCAGAGTCATAAACTTAAGCGTAGTTGATGCTATTGTTTTTGACAGCATTAAATGTGTATAAATTGAGTGTTCATGAAGAAATATGAACTCTGAAGCCTACTTTTTTTGAAGAATTTTTTTTTACCTGTTAGCATTAGGTAAATATATATCTCTTTTTCTTGTGTGGTACAAATCAAGTGAAGCATCAAAAATGGTGTCTTAAGAGATTTTAAAAACTTCTTTGTCATTCCTGTTTAATTCATAAAATTATATTCTTATCATTTTTTCCCTGAGAATTCTTTTCTCAAGTAAGGCTTGCAGTCTCAAAATGTCACATTATAATTTTAGGTTAAAGGTTATTTTGTTCATTTACATGAAAGAACAGGAGAAATTTAGAGTTTACTCATTGTTAGATGATATTTTTTACACAGATGAATATTTATTACAGAAAGTTCGAGAAAATTTTATACTCAACCAACAAACCAATAGCATCTACAGGGCACATTTGGTACTTCTATCAGCCTAGTGACTGAAGCTGTACCACTGTGGCATCCAATCTTGTGAGATCTCAGAAGCTAAGCAGGATTGGGCCTGGTTAGTACTTGGATGGAAGACCATCTGGGAACACCAGGTGCCATAGGCTTGGGAGAAAGACCTGGCAACCCACTCCCAAAAAACAAGCAGACATTGAATACCTGATGAATAGCAGAGAAGCACTAACAATAGTGTTCTGCCTATTGTATATATAGGGTTGTCAAGATTCAGACACCATCTTGACACCACATAAAAACACCACCAGCCTAGTGATGATTCCCTTGTCTTTCATTAAAAGCATCTTCATTTACTTTGGCCAACTCCTTTCCCACTATTGTATGCATGCTTACTGTCAAGCAAGGATACTGCTCGTATAGCCAGCGATCATATGACTGAAACCAGGTTAATCTGGTTCTTTTTTTCTGGGAATTTTGAATTTCAAGTGGAATTTCCCAAAGATAAAAGTAGTGCTGAGTCCTCTCTTCTATTAGTTAGCTTTCTTGTCATTGTGAGAGAATATCTGACAAAACATTTTTTTCAGGGATGAAGAATTTATTTTGGTCCACTTGTTCAGAGGATTTGGTCAATGGCTGACTGGCTCCATTGCTTCTGGGCCTTGCTGAGGCAGAGAATCATAGAGAAATGTGGAGTTGAGCAAAGCTGCTCACCTGATGGCAGCAGGGGACAGAGAAAGATAGAAAGGGGCCATATACAGGACATATTCTTCCAAGATATGTCCTCTAGTGACCTACTTCCTCAAGTTAGGCCACATCCCCCGAAGTTTCCATCACATCCCCAAATAGTTCCACTGGCTGGCAAACAAACATTTAACACACCAGACTGTGAAGAACATTCCATATTCAAACCATAACAACTCTAAAATGGTGTTCTGAAGAGACCCTCAGTTCCAGTTCCTTAGAACACTGAAGTCATTCTTGTTTCTATTCTTTCAGAATAAAGAAAAAATGTCATCTGGCTTTCCTTTGGCTCTGTAAGCTCATACATATATCCTTTTAGTAGCTACCCCCTTTTGCTTAAGTTACCTATGTTGATTAAGTTAGCCAGTTTACCAGATCATTGCTCTCAGTGGAAGAATCCTAAGCAATAGAATCCCATGATTATTCGAGAGACTTTTTGTGCAGGTAGAAGGTATATTTAATTCCTCAGCCTGTCAGATTCATGGCCTTCACATCTCTCAGGAGCTCTGTGTCCACTCCACCTCAGCCATGTATTCCCCAGGGCACTCCTGTATCCTGCCTTCACCTGGATGTCTTTCTACCCCAGAGTTATGAGTTCAGGTGTGCCACTTTCTCTGGCAATATTCCCTCCTTCCAAATTATTTGTTCCACTACTCTCATAGTTTTCCCTTTCAGGAGTGGAAATTTTCCATAACTTAAGAATGAGACTCAAGCCAGGCACGATGGTGCACGCCTGTAATCCCAGAGGCTCGGGAGGTGGAGGCAGGAGGATCGCAAGTTTGAGACCAGAGGTAGTCTGCATAATTTAGTGAGACCCTGTCTCAAAAAGTAAAAAAAATGGGCTGGGGGGAGGGTGCATCTCAGTGGTCCAGCACTTGCAAAGCCTGCAAGTGCTAGGCCCTGGGTTCAACCCCCAGTACCACAAGAAAAAAAAAAAAAAGAATGAGACCCCATTCAGCTGTTGAACACTCCTACTATCACAAGGTCCAAAACAGTTCCAGTTCTAGAATATAGACCTCCAGTCTTCTGCTGTGGTCAGCAGAGGTTAGGGAAGGGATTACAGGGGACATGGTTGCCCTCTACATACTCTTCCATTCAAACTCTTGTGTTTTCGATATCACCACCTTCAGAAGTAACTGGAGGCTCAATTCCCTCTGCCTCTGCTTTGCTACACCCTTCCACCGTGATGTTCTGTCTCACCATAAGCCCAGTCAACCATGGGCTGATCCTCTGACACACAGGGTCTAGAGTAGGAATTGGTTTCTTCTTCCTCTTTTTTTTTTTTTTTTGATTTGCCTCCTTTTCTCAGTCCCTGACTTGTAGATTTAGGTTTCCAGGCCAGCGAGCACAGTTTCTACTATCCAGTCTCCAAAACTTTACCAATGCTTTCTCTTCATCTTTAACTTCATACTTTAAAACTTTTTTATTGATGTTTAAATGAAATTACAGGAGAGGGGAAATGTAAGTAAATTTATTACTTGTTGTGATTACTACTACTACTATCACTTGTGATTATAGACTTTCTAAGCTAGAAACTGTCTTAATGCTCTCTAGTAAGCATCATATTTCTTTCCTTTTGTACTGCCATTTGTATAATGAATACATTATCTGTTTTGTTTACCACACAGGGCTATTTGAATATGAAAAACAAGGAAGGATCTGAAGTATTTTTCAAATTATAAAATTTTATAAATATGAAGTATTCATTAATAGTCATATATAATTCCATCCTCAAACTTTTATTGTTCATCTAGTTATAAGAGAAGTTTAATTGTTTATAGGTACTTAGGATCCATCATCTGATAGTTATTTTGCCAAAAGGCAGGATTTTGAAGACAAAGTATAAAAATGGCCACTATTCTTAAACATATCACATCAAGGTAAATAAGCACATAACAAAGATATACTTTGTATTTATTATAATAGTTATATACATTTCAATAGTTTGTAATATATTACATCTGCCTGCAGCCATAGCACTGTGGCTTCCGATCCCATCAGATCTCAGACGCTAAGCAGGGTCAGACATGGTTAGTACCTAGATGGGAGACCACCTGGGAACACTAAGTGCTGTAGACTTGGGAGAAGGACCTGGCAACCCACTCCCAAAAATCAATCTGCCATTGAAAACCCTATGAACAGCAGAGAAGCACTGACAATAGTGTTTCACCTGTTGTACGCAGGGTCGCTATGAGTCGGATACTGACTCGATGGCACCTAACAACAACAATATATTACATAATGATATCCTATATAATACATATATTTCAGACAATTTAGTTATCATTTAGGTAAACACAATATGCACAAAAGAAAAGTGTTTGGAGTCAAAAAAGATTTTAAAAAGGCTGTCATACTGATCTACATCTTGAAAGATTAGCAGAAGTGTTTAAGGGAAGAAATGAGTCAAAGTTTGCACACTCAGAGGCACAAACACGCATAGCTGAAATGTTTACCTAACTAGATAGTAGAGTATTTGCAAGAAAAGGACAGGATGTAAGAATCCCAGTAATGACTGGAAGAGCCTACACTATACAAGACCTCTATAATACCTGAGATTTATTTAATAAAATCCTCCAAATTTGGAGTTGAGGTTTGGTTCACATTTCATAACACAACAGAATTTTGTTTTTTACATATAACATAAGAAACATCCAAGCTGGGCACGGTGGTGCACATCTATAATCCCAGTGACTCAGTGGGCAGAGGCCAGGAGTATTGCAAGTTCAAGGCCAGAGGTAGTCTGTATAACTTAGAGAGAGACCCTAATGCAGTGATAGAGCACTTGCAAAAATGTGTGTGAGTCCCTGGGTTCAACCTCCAAGAACCAAAAGAGAGAAAGAAAGAAAGAAAGAAAGAAAGAAAGAAAGAAAGAAAGAAAGGAAGGAAGGAAGGAAAAGAAACAGAAGAAAAGAAGAAAAGAAAAAGAAAAAAGAAAAAGAAATACCTAAAGTGATTAAAGTACAACATTTGTTCTATCATTAGTGGATATTGGTCACTGGCTTCCATTTACCACAAAGAGCAAGAAAAGGATCCTCTATTGTTATGTGCTGTCGAGTTGGTATCTGAATCATAACAATCCTATGTACAACAGGCAAAACACTATTGTGAGTGCTTCTCTTCTGTTCATAGGGTTTACAGTGGCTGATTGTTTTTTGGGAGTGGGTTGTCAGGTCTGTCTCCCAAGCCTACAGCACCTGGTGTTCCCAGGCAGTCTCCCTCCAAGTACTAACCAGGCCTGACTCTGCTTAGCTTCTCAGGTCTCCCGGGATCCGAGGCCACAGTGGTGCCACTGCAGGGTGTAACGCCGTGATAGAGCTTACCAATTATTACCTAGTCAATAAAAGATCGATGTTCACCTTAGTTTGTTTTCTAAAGACTTCGTACCCTTTAATAATATGCTCTCTTCCATGTGAATTATGATTGCCTCTTTTCTCCGAGACCTCCAGATGACCCACTTTCCCATAGGTAGGGAGAACCAGGCACTTAATATAATCCTATGGAAGATTCTTATCCTTACATACCATGAGCTTTGCTAGGATGACACATTAGGAGTTACATAGATATCCCCTAATCATAATGGGAATAATATGGAGAATGCTATGTGATGCATTATTAGGTCTTTGGCAAGCAGTTCCTTTAAGATGTACTAAATGAATTCTTTGGTGTCTATCAGTTGTAATGTCCTGGAATATAATAATATTGTTTAAAATCTGCAGATAACTAACAGGTGAATAATTTCATTCTACCAAAACTTAATTATGATGTCTAGAGACCAATGTTTGCAGCATATTAAAACATTCATACTTTCATAAGGAGATATTTGATTAAAGGATAAAAAATTTCACTAGGGCATCCCGAGAAGACACAGAACATCAAATGTTAGTAATAAATGTTTATCTACAATAAATTTAATGGTTTTCCCTGGAGACTATTTTAATTAGTTATAGAAGTTCATAGTGTGTCTTTTATTTTAAAGTGCATTGGAATCTTGTGATTATAATGACTTCCATCATATCAGGTCACTTCTCCAAAGCCTTGCAAAGAGTCAGATGTTTTCCTTTTCACCTGTGCTTTTGCAATTGAATACCTTATGATGGTTTTCTTGTATGTAAATTCTCTGGAATGGATACAGAGCCATCAACATAAACTATTATTATCTGTGTTTCTTCACTGGCCTATGACAAATATAAGCCATTTGGGAATGTTGATTATACTATACTTGCCAAATAAAAAGGGAAAACCTTTATTTTACCATATAGATAGATCACACATGACTGTTGTTGTTGTTTACATGGCAAATTATTCTAAGCCTATTCCTACATATATGATTTCATCCATAAATGTTATTTTTACTGGACAAGATATGGCAGTACTAACAAACTCTAGGCTTAGTAATTTGTTTTGTAATGATAAAAAAAGATACATTTTGAAATGCATTCATGGGTTGGTTATGGTTTTAATAAATGCTCAGTAGCCAAACTAAATGATTACAATATCTCATAGATGGCCACAGAATGTAATTGATAGTATGTAGGCCTTATTCATTTCATATCTAAGCTATATTCCAGTATTATTATTGATCAAAACACATTTATATTCCTTACATTGTATCTAAATTTTCATAAGATAATATACTGTCTGGCTATTTCTGCTGCTAAAAGAATAGGTAGGCTGGGGCATATACTTATGGCCATCCTTTACCGTAAATTATGAATAATCTTGTGCCATTTTAATCCAAATATAAACGACAACTTTTAAAAACCTTTTGGAGCTTAAATGCAATGATATCACAAGTTTGTATTCCTGAGGGAAATGAAACACATTGGGCAATTTAGTTGCACAGAATATGGAAAAATTTCACAGTTGTTGATAAGGAAGTCTCCTAGCTAATAGCCTGTAGCTGTACCACTGTGGTGCTGGATCCTGTCAGACCTCAGATCTCAGAAACTAAGCAGGGTTAGGCCTGGTTAGTACTTGGATGGGAGACTGCCTGGGAACAACAGGTCCTGTAGGCTTGAGAGAAAGACCTGGCAACCCACTCCCAAAAAATCAGTCATTGAAAACCCTATGAATAATAGAGAAGGACTGACAACAGTGTTTAACCTGTTGTACATAGGGTCTCTATGAGTTGGACACTGAATTGACAGGACCTAACAGCAACCACCTAGCTAATAATCAGAAAGAGCAGTGGATTGGATCTGACATTGAAAGTTTATAAGACTAAACTTTATTACGATTCAATGTTAGCAGCTGGGCATGGTGGTACAGTCCTGTCATTCCAGCACTCTGGAGGCTGAGACAGAAGGACCAGTGTGAGTTTGAGGCCAGTCTGGTAAGCATAGCAAGTTAGTTTCAGGCCAGCCTGGGCTACACAGTGAGATCCTGTCTCAAACAAAACAAAACAAAACAAAAACAAAAAAACAAATGATAACAACAACAACAACAAAAAAACAGCAACAAAAAAGATTCAATGTTGGGCACCTCTGGCTTAATAATTGTTTTACAACAAAATCTTATTGAGATTATTCCCAGATATTTTTGAACAAGAACTGTAACAAAAATTTTTTGATGCATAAATGATGCAATCTCCATCCAAAAACTTTACCAAACATTTAAATTTTAAATCACAGATCAGAAAGATAATATATATAAATCATCGAACCCAGTTCTCCCTTCCTCCTATTGCATTTCTACACACATACACTCAAGTAAAATTTACATATCAGTAAACTTAGGTGAGAAACTAAGTGACTTGCTTAGGTGAGAAACTAAGTGCCTTGCTTAAGGAAGAAAGAGTAGTTGGTGGCTAGGAGCATGACTGACTGGATTCAGTCCCAGGTCTATTACTCACTAGTCATATGACCTTGAGAAGAACACTTGACTTTTTTGGGCTGTAGATGGTTCATCGGCTGGGATTTAGCTTAGTTGGTAGAGTGCCACTCTGTAGTCTCTGAGGTCCTGAGTTCAATTCCCAGCTCCACAAAAACAGGAGAAGGAAGTGGCAACCCACTCCTGAGGCAATCCCAAAACAATCAGCCATTGAAAACCCTATAAGGGTCGCTATGAGTCGAACTCAACTCGACAGCACCTAACAACAACAGATGGTTCATCCGAAAAAAAAATGGGAATAACAGTAGCACCTAACTCCAAATCATTTCGAGGTTTATATAAACCAGTCTATGTAGTGCACTTAGCATAGTAACTGGCATATAAGTGCTCAGTAAATGTTATTTTGGTTTTATCTCTATGAATTAGCCATGTGTTTTTAGGCAACTTAACTCTTAGTACTTTATGGCATTTGTCATGATTTGTGTTGCAGAATTATTTATTGTTTATAGTCTGTCTTCTTCACTGGAATGAGAATCAAGAATAGCAGGGGCTACATTTGTTTTAAGTTATTAAGGTATCATATGGTGGCAAATATTAGGTGCTCAAAAATATTTTTTATGATAAGCATAATGCTCATATAATCACACACTAAGACAGGGTATTTAAAAGTATTAGACGACAGAATGCAAGTAAAGCACTCAGTATCATGTTGGGAACTCAAAACAGTATGTACCTAATAATTGCATGAACTTGTTACTGGTGGTGTCACCATAAGCCTCAAAATCAGACAATGGTAGAAACACAACTACCCTCATGTTTCCCAGTGCCCATAAATAGCCAGTGATAACAATTAAATCTATGCAAGATAGAACAATGAATTCTTAATGTTAAAAAGTCTATTTTGCAAAGTAATTCTCTAGATGGAGACATTGCCTGGCAACAAAATCTAACTAAGAGATTGTAACCTAGGCGATCAAGGGGTGATCTCGAATCCTTCCTACGTGAACTTTGCTTGGGCTGGGTAGCATTATACCAACAACAAAAATAGCAGACTAGGTGTAAACATTTTAAAGTAAGCAATGTTAAAAAACCTACCTGAATTTTGGTTTTCCTTGAAAAAAATCCAGAGTTAGGCACAACAGACTGACATCTTCACTGGGCAACTATGAGATAGGAGCTCAGAAGTGGCTTCCCCTTTCTATGGGACACTTGTCCTTCTGTTCACATATGACCCCTGGAGGCACTTGTGTCTAGCACCATTGATTTGGATCTAAGCTTATTTGAAATTAATGCGTTTAAGGATCTCAGGATCTCTTTGAAGTAACTGGATCCATGTAAGCAATAGTTTTCTTTTTTTTTTTCAGGCAAAAAGACTTTTATTTCTGTTTCCTTTTACATTGCTCATCTTGTTCATGTTTTATACAGCATCTGATAGTGTCAAGAGAAATTTAAAATTATAGTTCATTTATTCTGGTTAAGCATAAGGAAGGGAAAGCAATTACCAGAGTAAAACGATGGAATTAAAGATTCTTCTTGCAACCTAGTTAGGTATTTAGTGTTTGGTGAGTGCTGGAAAAGATAAATATATTTTTCAGGGAGGACTATATCAATCTACAATCATGAATGAAAGGCTCTGAACATGATTTAGATATCAAACATATGGTTTGCAAACAAAATCAATCTTTTCCTAGGCAGTGTTAGTTTATGACATACTGTACTTCTTTCTTTTTCTTTCTAAATTGGAAAATGATCATTTAGTGGTGAAGAAATTTTCTGCACCAACAATTCTGTTTTTGTTTTTTTTATTTTTATGCTAAGAGTATGTGCTACAAGATAGACAGAGCTTTAGAAGAGTCCATGCAGATAGCCTATAGAAAATTTTATAATCCCATATAAACAGAGTAAATGCATTCTTCATGTGATGATAAAATGTTAATTTGTTTAGAGTAATTACAGATTTGCTACATGCTAGAGGTTCAAATTTAATGGATTAGTGATTCAATTTGATAGATCATAAAAAGTAACTATGGGCATGTTACTGATTGTTTTACTGACTATCTTAACACAGATGCCTAATTCATTCATAATTCAACTCTGGTTTAAAATGTGCCTCATTCACAATGAAGCCTACAGAATGATCAAATATACTCAATTCAAGCTATAGGGGTTATATAATTTAATCTTTCTTCAAAAATAATCATGTGATCATTTTGTTATCTTTTCAAATACACTCATAAGAGATAGTCACAAAGCAATAGAAGTATGCTTAATAATATAATATCCAGGAATGTAATTTTGTCCTAAAAATTTGAATGGAGGTGATTTTAGAAATGGAGCGTAATTATTCTGCACTTCTGATTCAGGCAGGAAAATAAGGAAGAGATGAGTCATATGAAGAAAACACTGAAGAAAAAATTTGTATCAAGAACATCTTCAGATATTAGAATGAGTTATTTAAGGATGTTGTGAAATCTTTTTCTAAGATTATGAGAGATTTTATTAGTGTAGGATGATTAAATGTCATTTGGTTGTAAAACAGGAGATTAGACCAAACCAGCTTTGGAAATACATTTCAAAAATAATTATACTCCAAAACTTTTCCCTAGTCTAATGAGTTTTCATTGCTGGCATTCACACTAATCAATGCTCTCCCTTCTTGCTAGCCTACTTATGTCTTTAATTCCAACACCCATGTCCAGTAATTCTGCATCAACAAAGATTGTAACAAAAGTAAAAACAAATAGCTAAATGAATAAATTTGGTACCAATACAAATTGTTTGTGTAAATTTGAACAGCCATTATGGAAATCAGTATGGAGACTCATGAAACAATAAAAAATAGAACTATCATATGACCCAGCTATACCGTATGATCCAGGTACACCACTCCTAGGTATATATGAGAAGAATCTAAGTCAACACACCACAGGGACACCAGCACTTCTATGCTCATTGCAGCACTGAGCCATCTCACAAGAGCCAAGATGTTGAATCAGCCTAGATGTCCATCAACTGATAAATGGATAAAGGAAATATGTGTGTGTGTGTGTGTGTGTGTGTGTGTGTATAAAATATATATTGGAATTTTATTTAGCCATAAAGAAGAAAATTGGGTCATTTGTAGGAAAATGGATGGAACTGGAGATTATCATATTAAGTGAAGTGAGCCAGACTCAGAAAGACAAAATACTGCATGTTCTTGCTCATATGCAAAGTACAGATTAAAAAAACAAAGCACAGCATAAATGCATGAGACTTGAAAGTAAAAGAAGGATTATTTGGAGGTGGTTAAGGGAAAAGTGGGAGGTTGAAGGGAGCAACAAAAGTGGGTAAAGAAGGGATGAATACAAAGTATATAATAAAATTATATGAAAATGCTATCATGAAGCACATTATTATTTTTGTTGTCAGATGCCGTTGAATTGAGTCCGACTCATAGCGACCCTATTTATAACAGATGAAACACTCCCTGACACTGCCATTTTTGGCTCTATGTTAGTGCTTCTCTGCTATTCCTAGGGTTTTCAATGGCTGACTGTTTTTTGGGAGTGGGTTGCTGGGTCCTTCTCCCAAGCCTACAGTACCTGGTGTTCACAGGTGATCTCCCATCCAAGGACCAACTCTGCTTAGCTTCCGAGATCCGAAGCAGTCAGACTCCACAGTGGTACAGCTGCAGGGAAACACATTATATTGCACTCTAATCAAAAATAAATAATTTTTAAAAATACAAACAGAAAAATCAATAAATTCAGTATTGATGTAAATTATTCATGCTGCCTCATTTAGTTAGGTCTTATTTAATAAGTTTTCTGAAGTTTTGTTTTTAAATTATCTTATGAAGGAAAACAAAAAACTTCTCTGACCTCCATCTCCAAAACATGTACTATCATCCCAGACAGAAACAGGCAGGTTGTTTAATTTGTATTGGCTGAGAAACCCAGTAGAAAGTAGATCAAAACTATTCCAAATGCTTTCTTCAATTTTACAAAAGCTCCAAATAGTATGTCTTTAGCTATAAAAGGATTTATGTTTATTAATGACTGTGAATTAAAAGAATTTACAATATTTCAATGAAATCTAAGTCAGTAGGCATTTATTTCATACCTGTAAAAATATTCCATTAAAAAAAGAACACAGCTCTGTTTTTCCTATTTTTTTGTAGATCATTTTCATAAGATTACATAATGTTACTCATCTTTTGATGACCAACACTTGTGCCCCCTCGTTCCATTTGTGGAACCACATTCACATCCTATTAAAATATACATTTTTATCTAAATATCAATGTTTTATGTGTGTAGGAATTTTTTAAAGAGACCTATGAACATATCTTCTCATTGAAAAATAATTCTAAAATTTGCTTTTAATATGTAAAGCTAAAGAGGGTGTGTCTACATTTTTCTTTTATAAGAGGAGATACTGGTTATTTCCCTCGATTGAAAAACTGGTAACAATCAAGAAACAAGTAAAAAAAAAAAATCATAAACCCATCCTTCTTGCATTTAACAAACATCCATAACAAATTTGGTCTAGTTAGAGTAATATATTTTAAATGTTGTTGTTAGGTACCACCAAGTCCAGGTCCAATTCAGTAGCAACCCTATGTAAAATAGAACAAAGTACTTTCTGACCCTGTGCCATGTCTGGCACTATGTCAGTTCTTTTCTGCTGTTCATAGGGATTTCAATGGCTGATTGTTTCAGGAGTGGGCTCCCAAGTCTTTCTCCCATTTTTTCAGTGCTAGAGATCGAGCTCGGGCCTCAGAATGCACAGAGCAAGCACTCTACCAACTAAGCTAAATCCCAGCCACATTTTAAATAGTTTTTCATAAATATTGCAAGAAGCTATCATTTAGTGACTTACAATACCATGAATGTCTTGTGTCACCATTCTGAAGTCACAAATCTGACATGTTTGTCACTGGGATAATGCCAGGATCAGCAGGGCTGTGTTCCTCTGGAGATTGTATGGGAGATTCCACTTCCTGACTCTTTCAGGTTGTTGGCAGAATTCAGATCCTTGCATTGCTGGGACTGAGGTCCACTTTCTAGCTGGCTGTCGGCTGAGCTTGGTCCCAGTTGCAGGATGCTGCCACTATTCCTCGTCTCCGCTTGTGGCTCCTTCCCTTGCCCCCAGAGCTTCAATGGTAGGATGAACCTGTCTCATGTTTTAAATCTCTCTTACTGCTTCTTCCATTGCTTCTCTCTGATGGACTTTTTCTCTGTTCATCTACTTTTAGGATGTATGTTATTACCTGGGGTCCATCTGGTTAACAGAATTCAGTTTTTTTTCTGTTTTAAGGTCTGTAACCTTAATAACCATCACAAAGATCCTTTTTCCATGTCACTTAATATTTTTACAAGGTCTAGGGATTTAGGAATGGACATCTTTGGAAGTCCTCATTCTGCCTATCTAAAAGGTATTTTGCCTCAAAGATATTTAAATAATTGCACAGGATTGTAGTTATTCTATTCCTCTAAATCTACTTTTTCCTTTATGTTGAAATGAAAAAGATCAATTAGGTCTGAGAAACATGAAGTAATGAAGTCCATTTTCTCTGTGCATCTGAATGCACTTCTGAATTGTGATTCCATTACTTAGAACAGAGAAATGTTTTTTAAAGAGATTTATTTTGCAGAATATAGACCTTTTAACCTGTACATTCCATTTCCTAATTCTGAAAAACAGTTCTGATTTTAAAAGAGTATGTTGGCTTTAAAAAAGAATTCAAAGGAAGTGAGTACTCCTTGTAGCACTATAGATACAAAAATTGTTCTATTATAAATATTGCTATGAGACCAATTCATACATCTCTTTTGGGAACACATGGGTCTTTCAGAGTTTTCAGGCTTTATTTTGAGAAACAATTTATAGATTGATATCTAAGACAGCAAATTCTGAAGGGACACATTCTACTTCGATGCATGGAATTTCAGGTCTTCCCAGGTTGGATGAAATTCTAGAGTTGTCCCGCTTATTGGTCAATTGCCAAGAGAGTAGCTGGCCCTTCAATATTCCTTCATGTCACTGATATTTCATTTTAGTTGTCAGCATTCTGTGATTTAGATACCATTTTGAACATTTCAAATAGCAGACTTCTCAGACTAAGGGACCTTCTCCCCAGATCCTGTAGACTAACTCCATGACAATCATCTGTATTATTCAGAATATTCATAACATTCAGTTTCTGATTCCAAGCAATGAAATTGAACTGAAGGAAACACCCCCAACTATAATGTGATGGAGATATTTCAGTGCTAAGTACATAATAGGCTCAGGAACTGAGCCTTTGTCTAAGTGTACCCCAAATAACCAGGTACTAATGGAGAGGTATGGTTGGTTGAAGCCTGGGGAATTGTAGGTGGTGGAGGTTTTTGGATCTTGGCATCTACTAGGGATGTATCCCCATTTGCCCTTCTGATTTTGGCTCTTTACCATTTATATTTTACTTTCCTCATTGATGTTTTACAATTGCTTGCTCCCTAGGAAACTGGCCAGAATGTACAAGCATTATTGAACAATTTGTATTCTTTAATGTAACAGAACCATACTTAAATTTCTATGTAAAGAGAATAGACTGAGAGTTAAGGGAAGAGAGGAGGGCAGGAGGAAGGAATATCTCATAATTGAAACTTTGAAAGCTCTAATCTGAGGGTTCTGAGCACAATGGATCTAGAACTGTGAAGCTGAGTCCATAAACTAACTGTGTTATATAAATGCCTCACTGGGTATGAGTGTAGGGGAGACAAGAGGGGAGAGATGGCTAAGGGACAGAGGAAATATTCTCAACCCAATCAAACAGCTCAGAGTTCAGAGACTTTCTTCACCTTGACAATACCAACTCTCAGAATGAAGGAACACTGACTTAATTCATAATTTCAATAGCACAGGAAGTAATTATTCAAATTTTCCTGTGGGGTCAAGAATTCAGAGGTTGGCTTGAAACTATAAAACATTTGAAACTCCTCTTGGAGGCTTAAAGTGCTCTATATGTGCTTATGTTATGCTACATAGACTTGACTACACAGATACAATTTGTTTATAATTCCATTTCCAAAAGGCAAGGAGGAGGCAATGCATATTATACTCAACAGCCACCAAAGAGCACCAGGATGAACATTTAAGTCCAGACACTGATATGTCCCCCTAAATTTTCAAAGCATGGCTTGTGGTTTTGGCCCCCTGACTCCCATTCCTTGTAATGGAAGTCAGGTGGCATAACCCTAATGCAAACTCCTTGGAAATCTAGAAGACGGCATAATGATGCTCTTTGTTTTTGCTATGGAAACATTTATATGGGACATAGGTTCAACTGTCCATGAAATGATGCACTAATCTCCAGAGTTCACAATATAATTTGGAGTATATTTTCTTCTCCATGTGCATGCAATTGTGAAGGTAATTGCCACCCTGAAGGTAAAGAATGCCGGGTGTCCCCCAAATAACATACAGCCACATTCCGAACTACTTCAGAGCCAGATTTTCCCTTTGTGTATCTGGAGAGAAAGTCCAGGGAACTAGCTTACCTCTCTATTTTTTACAAGGCAATGTTTCTGGACAGCACCCAATCTTTCCTTGATAAGGCTTGCTTCTCATGAACTAGTTTATTGTGAATAAACAATTCAATTTCTGCCCCCAATAGTATCGTTGATTTAGTATGATAAACCAAGAAACAGTTCTATTGTCTCTTAAATTTATAAAGTCTATTTGTATGTGATAGATGTTTAAAATGCAAAAATTAAACCAGCTTACAAATACAAAACATTGATTTTAGATATATTGGGGATTTATCAATGTCAGCAGTAAGACTGTTCTTAGATTAGACTGAGACCACAAGGCAGAAAGCCCTCCATTATATTCAGGGAGTAAAACTGCTATGTTAATTTGTGGAAACTATGTTTAGAAATTAAAGTTAAATGGGTTCGAAAAGGACTATCTTCACTTTTCAAGGACTCTAACACATTATTTAATTCTAAATCACCCCTAATAATAATTTTTTCACCATTTTATTTAATAGCCATATGAGAAATCCCGTACAACTTAACTATCTTACACATGGAGCACTTAGGAACACGCAGTGTGTTAGCTGAGTTCTTTTTTCTTTTTTATTGTTATTTAATTAGGATACAGTGTAATGAGTTTCATTATGGGATTTTTATACAACTGTATCATGTACTTTGTGTTTGTTCACTCCTTCATATATATATATATATTATAATACTTATATATATTATATATTATATATAATACTTATATATATATTTATTTAAGATAAATCTAGCTTTGGCATTTGAGTGAAAACATGCAGTATTTATCTTTCTGGTGTATTTTGAGTTTTAAAGTATCACTATTATTCTAAACCTGACTAAACATTTCTCAAGGGATAAAAAAGTAGTATAAGATAAACTTCTCTTCCCTCATACCATCTGACACAGCGTGGAGTTCATTACCAGAGCCCAGTAAATGCTTGTACATCTGTTGATTGATTGCTAGCATTCTGCTTTGTGATTCCTTTTCATATTTCAGATGCTTGAAAGGTCATTATCATAATTTTCATAAACCTCATTTATCTGTTCATGACACTGTTCTGGGTGCTACATAAAATTTAGCAGTGAGGTCTCAAAACTACAAGAATAACTCAATGGACATTGACTGACACAGCAATCAGGGAAGATGGCACATGGGGTTGGAGTTTGCAGTGATTCACCAAGACATTTTTCATTAAATGTATTGAATTTATACTTAACCCATAGTTCCTTTCCAAAAATAATTTGAAGCATTTTATAAAAAAAAATGATAACATTATCATATAAAAATAAGATGTCTGGAAGAAGTCAGTGTAGGGGTTTGGCTCAGGCCCAGCAGAGGTCAGAGCCTTGCCTGGACACCAAGTGGGTATCAGGGACCCACTGGACCGGGTTGGTGTAGTGGCTGGAGGCGCCAAAGAAGGACCTCAGGAGACCTTCTGCAGGAAACAGGAAAGGGAAAGTTTATTGGGTTACTCCCCAGGTGGGGTGCAACCAGCAAGCAGCCTCTGTCAAGTGCTCAAGTGCTAGCTCTAAGCCTACAGCATAGAATGCTACAGGCTCACTAGTGGAACAGCTCAGCCTTAAAGGCACAGCTACAGGCAGCTGGTGTTCCACTGGGCTGGAGGTCTGGTGGTCTTCACTCTCGCAGCTCGCCTTCTCTGCCTCCCTCCTTCCCAAGGATGGGAGGAATAAGGAGGCTCTTCGTGGCTTGCTTGTAGCCTTTGGTGCTTCAGGGCCCCTGGTCTTGACACGTTGGCTTGCTTGGAGATCTTCCACTGGATTGGGGAGCGCTGGATAGAGGTGATGGGGTCTGGATAGCAGTTGAGGGACAAAGAACAATGGTGGGGTGAAGGGGGTCCAGGAGCCCTGCTTATATAGGGTCCCAGAGGGGGTGTGTGTACTGGGGTTAGCCAATCAGGGCACATTCCTGACAGGTACAGCAGGTAAACTGTCATACCTGCCAGGTAGGGGCAGTTATTTAACTGAGATGCTAGGGCTAGCCAATCAATATTGAGGTGGTTGAGGCTTGTCAGGCTGGTCAGGGGCCATCTTTGCTCACTTGATGGGAGGGGCAGGAGTTAGTGAGTGGAATGTCACCCTGGGGTCATGTAGAGGTCAGTCTCTCATGCTAGTATGAGGGACCCTAGTTATGGGGTGCATTTAAAAAATCCCCAACAAATCAGTAGAATGATGATAGAGTGAAAGTGAGTACTGATTTGTCTGCAGTCTTGGCAAGAAGAGAAATACTTCAGGCCAGAGTCTTCAACCTTCCCACTGTTGGCATTTTGGGCTGGATAATTCCTTGTTTGGGGGAGCTGCTCTTGTGCAGTATGTGATGCTTAACAACATCCATAGTCTCTAACCACTAGATGCTAGTAGCACCTGCCTCCTAGTCCACCTGATGTCCTGACCAAAAAACACCTCCAGTTATTGTGGCATCCTGTATTTTGCATATTTTCTCTCCTTCTTTACCCTTCTACATTGTTGCCTCTTTCCCCTCCCACTAGCCCTCACTAAATTACTCAGGCTGTCTCTGGCTTCAAACTTGAAATCCTCTTGCTTCCACCCACCAAATCACTGGGATTAGAGGCATGTGTCATCATGCCTGGGTTAGCTTCTTTTTTTTTTATAAGGTACTAATCCCATTCATGAGGGGAGCCCTCATAACTTAGTCAGTTCCCCAAAGGACCCACTTCTTAATACCATCATCTTAGGCTTAGGTTTCTGCATAAGGATTTGAAGCAATGCCTTAGGTAACTTGCCTTTCTTCTAAGGATAGAGAAATCACCATCTGGCTCTATGGTGTTGGGGTATATGGGTGAGGCAGATAAAATTATTTATTGACACTTATTTCTAAAACAGCTTTTAATAGAACATGGGTGATTTTAATCAATAGAGAACATCTTACAAGCCAGCTGCTGAAACAAATGCTGTACACACATGATCTACATTACTTCTATGGGATAAAGTCACATTATGATCTTCACTTTCTAGCTAAATAAATGGGGATTCTGAGAGCTTACCCAGTGTCCTACAGGACACTGTTTGGAGTAGGCATGCTCAGCTATCAGCAAAAGTCTTGTGGAAAGATGAAGCAGGGGCTATGTTGTTGATTTTTGTAGGCCTCTTTCATAAAAATGGAGGATATGAAATTAAAGCACAAACCAGGAGAAGGCATCACCAGCTCCTCAGGAGGCGACCTGCAGCAGTCCACTCTGCAGAAGCAGCCCGGTAACAGCCATGTATGCTGTACATGGTGGTAAATGCCAAGCATACTTAGGGTATCAGGAGGGAGTTGTCCCAACTTTCATATGATACCTTGATCTAGTGGTCGAAGCCTGAGTAGTAGTGATGCATCTTCTTCTTTGAAATATCCTGACACTTAACTGTTTTTCATAGATTTCAATAAGCTATTGTATTATACCATAGTGTGAGGGGGAATATCATAATCATTAATATTTGGGAAAATAGCTTGGAATGATCAAATCTGGGTTGAATCCTAATACTGAGACCTAGAGCTGTATAACCATTGACAACTGCTTGACCTCTCTGATCTTTATCAGAAAATGGGTGTAAGAGGATTGCACATAACAAATATAAGTGTATATTAGATATAAAAAATTTGCGGGAATGTTATAAGAATTACACACTTAGATAATTACAAAATATTTATGAAAATAGTAGGTTATGAGGATGCTTACGATAGTATTTAATGCTTAAAAATTAAATGTTATTGTGCTCTATTTGTCCTGGCAAATTTTTGGAACTTAATATAATATTGAGAAGGGGAGCAGTGGTAAAGCCACCACTTAGCCATCCATCCAATGTCATCCTTTACACCAAGTAAACATGTCTTTGCAAAACTTCTATTTCCTCAAGTGAAATAAACCTCTTTGTGGACATTAAATATTATACTTGGTAGAAAATTTTCCTTGGCAATATTTTGTTGTTGTTGCTGCTGTTGTTGTTGTTGTTGTCAGGTGCTGCTGAGTAAGGTCTGACTCATAGTACAACAGAACAAAACACTCCCCAACACTATGCCATGCCTGGCACTACTGTCAGTGCTTCTCAGCTACTCATTAGGGTTTTCAATAGCTGTTCGGGGAGTGGGCTTCTCCCAAGCCTATAGCACCTGATGTTTCTGGGTGGTCTCCCATCCAAGGACTAACCAGGCCCACCCTACATAGCTTCTGAGATCAGACGGGATCCGATGCCAAGGCGCTATGGTTGTAGAAGGCAATATTTTAAGGTCCTGAACTATCCTTATCCCTCAACTTATTGACCCACAACAAACCCTTTCTCTCCTTTGGTTTTTAACAGTGCTCTTGAACAGAAACAAACTAGAATTCAAAGATTGGAAAGATTTATACTGAGTTGCTGAACACCAAATTCATATCTAATTTTTGACTGATTGGTAGAAATTCTCCTTTGCACCTTACTTTCTGTGGATTAGTGGGCGATGAAACACATGCAAGAGATCTGATTAAGCTCTCAGTTCTAAACTGAGTCAAGCATAAACATTCATATTTTGTAACATTTTAAAAGCATGCATTTTTATTTTCACAAAGATTAAGTACGGTAGCAAGTTTTTTTGAGTGTTTACAATGGGAATGTAGGAAATATAAGACGTAAAATCCAACTCAGCAGCTCTCAACAAATTTACAGTTGTTAGTATAGATAAGACTCATATGACTGACTTGGAACATGCCATAGGAATTCAGAAAAGGAGAAATGAGACATTGTTTCTGTCTTCCTTGTCCTTCTGCTCTCCCTCTCCTCCATCTCTCCCTGTCTTCTCTCTCTCTCTCTCTGTCTATATTATATATAGTTGTTGTTAGGTGCCATTGAAGTGGGTCTGACTCATAGTGACATATGTATATGTATAAGTATGTATGTATATATGTATGTATATATATACACATACACACATATGTATCTAAAACACATATAGCTTATACGTGCATAAACAGAAATAAATACACTTATATGATATTTATATCATAATCATTAATATTTGGGTATATTTTGTAGTTCGTTACAAAAATGAGATTATTCTATATTTTTTGTCATGTGTGTACATCTGTAGTAAAGTACACAGATTTCTCCCTATTCGAAAAAGTTAAGTAAAGCTCGTAGTATGGATGTGGTAAAATGTTAATATTCTCTTCACATAGATTTTCAAATTTTCCCCTCCTATGAAAAATGCAGTAAGGAAAAGTTCTGCTTTCCTGTGCAAGCAATTTTGTAGACTATGTCATTCTAAAATGGAATCTCAGAATCAAATGCCATGCAGACTTAAAAAGTATTGTTGGATTTATCAAATTAGCTCCAGTAAGTTGTCCTCACTGATAATCCCACAGAGACACAGCTCTTCCCCCATATCTGCACAGTATCAGTCTTTTCTGGTTTTGCTAAGTTAATAGGGGAAAAATGCTATCTCTGCTTTAAAGCATGAGATTTTTAGACTTTGAGTGACAGGTAAGAAACTGAAGCCAAGAAATTTCCTTTAGGAAACTATTATTCTAATATGGCAAAGGTAATCAAGAGAGGAAGATCTAGGCTGTTTTGAAGTCAAGCTTTCACACCATGAAATAGAATAGATACGGGCTAGGAATAGATGTGTATGAGAATGACATGCTCATGAAAATAAAGCACAAAATCTGCCAATATTTGAACAGAAAAGCACTCTTAAAAGTTTTCCTGAAAAAAGGATATGTAGGTATTTCCCCTAAACTTTGTCCATCCCCTTAGGGCTTTTCTTATTCTAATGCCTACTTTTACCCACATAATTTTTTCTCCAGATTTTCCAATTTTTCCAATTTTCCAATTTTTCAATTTTCCAATTTTCCAAATTTTCCAATTTTTCTCCAATTTTTCTCCATCTTGTTATCTTTGGTTTAATATTATTTTTATTTTATTTTATTTTGTTCCTGTTACTCTTGACTTTAACATTTGTTCCTTCTGTCACTCCTTTAACACTATTTCAATGATCCACACAAAAAATGCTTCATAAATGTCTCTGAATATGTATGTTTTAAAATATATGTCAGGTTTTTATTTATATATCTTTGATTGACATAAATATTATGCTATCAGTGTTGCTTTTTATTTTGTCATTCATTCATTTACATGACTTTAGAATCTGTTCTTGATATGAAAAAGCTTGTTAATTGCTTCTAACTGTTCCAAAGTATTTAAAATCATGTATCTACCACCTTTTCATGTGTGTTCTATCCATGATGGAAATATATATTGCTTCAACTTCTTTCACAAAGACCATGACAATGAACATTTTTATATGTTTCTACATAAGAAATATGAGTCTCTTTGACTGGGAGGGGGTTTGCTGGGCCATTGTGTATTTTCATACTTAATAATATTTAAAATATTTACTACATTCTTCAGAAAGTCTGTACTAGTCTACACTCCCAAAAGTGTAAAAGTCATTTTTTGCCTACCTCTTCAATAAAAGCTCTCATTATCTGTCTTTGTGGTATTTGTTATCTCATAGGTATGAAGGATTATGTTATTGTTTTATTTTATACTATTCATTCAACTAGTAAGAAGTTCTATTTAAATTTGTTAGTCTGCAATGTTTCATCTTCTCTGAAATGCTTATTAATTTCCTTTACCTATTTTTCTATCTTTATTGAATTTTCTATCTCATTCTTGTTGTTTGAAGAACTCTTAGATATACTAGACATTGAACTCTAGCTTCTACTTTTAACTTATACTTTGGAATACTCTCTCATTGACAGAAAATAGTACAGAAAATCCAGTATATACTTAACTCACTCTCTCTAATAGTAACGTACTACATCAGTAAAAACTAGGAAATTCTTAAATTTTTAAAAACAGTTTTATTAAGTCATAGTTTACATACCATATAATCCATGCATTTAAAGCATAGAATTATTTGTATTTTAAGTTATTAGTATATTGGCAGAGTTATGCCACCATTGCCACAATTGATTTTAGAACACTTTTTTGTAATTACAAAAAGAAACCCTATATCCTTTATCAGCTCTGCCTGTCTTCTACCCAACAACATCATAGCTGTAAGCAATGACTATTGTACTTTCTGTCTCTGTAGGTTTACTTATTCCAGACACTTAATACAATGGGGTCATAAAACCTGTGGGGTTTGTGATTGTTTTCTTTCATTTGACATAACATTTTTGAGGTTCACATATGTTTTAGCATATATTAGTACTTCATTCCTTTTTATTACCAAATAATATTCCATTGTATGGAATTTTATTTACCCATTAACCACTCGATGGACCATGAGTAGTTATTATTTTTTGTCTATCATGAATAATGTTAATATGAATATTTTTGTGCAAGTTTTATGTGGATATATGTTTTTATTTATTTTGCATATAAACCAATGAGTAGAATTGCTGGAAAATATACTAAATCAATGTTTAACACTCTGAAAAACCATCAAAGTGTTTTCCAAAGTGGTTGTAACATTTTACATTTTCACTAGCAATGTCTGAGAATTCCAATTTCTCCAAGTCTTTGCCAACACATTATTCTTTCTATTTTTAAGTATAGCAATCTTGTTGTTGTTGTTAGGTGCCGTCAGGTCGGTATCCAAGTCATAGCGACCCTGCGTACAACAGGCGAAACACTATTGTCAGTGCTTCTCTGCTGTTCATAGGGTTTTCAATAGTGGATTGATTTTGGGGAGTGGGTTGTCAGGTCTGTCTCACAAGCCTACAGCACCTGGTGTTCCCACATGGTCTCCCATCCAAGTACTAACCAGTCCTGACCCTACTTAGCTTCTGAGATCTGATGGGATTGGATGCCACAGGGCTACGGCTGCAGGCATAGCAATCTTAGTAGGTACAAATGTCATCTAATTATGCTTTTGATTTGATAACTCTCTTGTTTGAAAAAGTATCTACTAAAATTCATTACCTTTTTCTTTTTCCTTTTTTGAGTCTACAGTCTTGCACACTGGGGTTTAGTTCAGTTGGTAGACCACTTGCTCTGCATGCTCTGAGGCCCTATGTTCAATCCCCAGCATTTCAAAAATAGGAGAGGGATGTCGCAGTCTACTGAAACAACCTCGAAACAATCAGCCATTGAAAACCCTGTGAATAGCAGAGAAGCACTGACAATAATGCTGGCCACAGTGTCAGGGAGTGTTTCATCTGTTGTACACAGAGTACTATGAGTTGGACCTGACTCTACGGTCCCTAACAACAACAACAACAACAACAACAACAACAACAACAACAACAAGGTCTTGTACCTTACAGACAAGCTCTTTAACGTGCTGCACCCTCAGCGCCTTATTTATTTTTTTAAATTTGAGACAAGGTCTTGCTATGTTGTGCAAGCTGCCTCTGGCCTATAGAAGAAATAAGAGCTGGGCCTACTGGGAAGTTTTAGGTCATTGGGATGAGGCCATGATGGGGATTGTGGGACCCTGGTCTCTTTCCCCTCTACTTCCTATCTGATATGATGTAAATGGGTTTCCTCCTCTACTTGCTCCGACCATGACGTGGTGTGCTACCAGGCCCCAAACAAAAGGGCCAATTGGTCATGGACTGAACTCTCCAAAACTCTAAGCCAAAGTAAATCTTTAAAAATTTATTTACTGCCAATGGTTTTTAAAGTAACTGAAAGATCACTAACACATAGTTGAGAGGAAATTAATTAGGAGAATTGACTCCTGCAATTATGGAGGCCAAGAAGTATCATGATAAACCTTGTATAAGACAGAGAAGCAGGGCAAATGATGGTGTTCAAGGCTAAAGATCTAAGAGTCTGGGGACCGGTAATGCAAATCCCAGAGTCAAAAGACCAGAGAACCTAAAGACTGGTCTCTCTATTCCAAAAGAGAGAGGGTGAATTTGCATTTCCTCTGCTTTTTTGTTCTATGCAGGCCCTCCTTTGGATGTTGCCTGCATTGAGGCAGATCTTTACTGAGTTCATGGATTCAACACGTTTCTCTGGAAACACTCACAGACAGCCCAAGAAATAATCCTTTTCCAGCTACCTGAGTAACTTTTAATCCAGTCAAGTTGACCAGAATTAACTATTACAAATTTCCTTATCAGATATATGACTTGAAAACATTTTTTCACATTCTGTTAGTTGTCTTTTCACTTTCTTTAGGGTGTTCTTCAAAGAACAAAAGTCTTTAATTTTACTAAGTCCATTTTATTTATATGTTTTCTTTTCTACTTATGTTGCTGGTTTTGTAGTTAAGAAACCATTGCCTAACTCAAAGTCTCAAAAATTGACTCCAGTGTTATAAAGGTTTTATAGCTTTAGGTTTACATGTGGATCTATGATCCATTTTGAGTTAATTGTTTTAAATGTGCAGTGTGAGGAGGGGCTGAACCTCATTATTTTGCTTGTGGAATATCCAGTTGTCCCAGAATCGTTTGTCAAAAATATAATTCTCTCTCCATTGAACTGTCTTGGCTCCATCTTAATTCTTAATATTCTAAGTATTTTCTTCCAATCTATTTTTGGTTAGCTTGGTTTGGATATCATTGTTAAATAGAAATACTTCACATTTATGTACCAAAAACCATGATTACTCCAACTTATGTTGGATTACTTAAGAAGTTCTCATTTCTAAGGTCATAAAAATATTTTTCTTTAATTTTATCTGATAGCTTTATAGTTTTGCTTCTCACTTTTATGTCTTTAATCTGTTTTTTCTTTTAACTAACACACATATATACACACACACATATACATCTAGATTTTGTATATGAGAGAGAACATGTGGAAGCTGTCTGAGTCTGGCTTATTTCATTTAACATGATGATCTCTAGGTCCACCCATTTTCCTGCATGTCACATAATTTTGTCCTTCTTTATGGCTAAATAAAACTCCATTGTGTATATATATAGAACATTTACTTTATCCATTCATCTGTTGATCGACATCCAGGCTGATTCTATATCTAAGCTATTGTGAACAGTGCCACAGTGAACACTGATGTGCAGGAATCTTTGGTATAAGATTCCTCAGGGTATACAGCCAAGAGTCGTATACGTGGATCATACAGTAGTTCTATTTTTACTTTTATGAGGAGAGTCCATACTGATTCTCATAGTGGCTGCAATAACTTACATTCCCACCAGCAGTGTATAAGTGTTCCTTTCTGCCCCCATCCTTGTCATCACTTACTGTTGTTTATTTTGTTGTTGCTAGCCATTCTGACTGGAGAAAGATATAAGGTTAATGTAGGTTTGATTACCATTTTCCTGATGGTTAAGGTGTTGAACATTTTTTTTTTCTTTTTTTGTATTGGAAATTTTTAATGTACAACTTAATAGGTTTTATTATGACATGGGTTTCATTATGACTTTTCATACATATATGCATTTCATTGTACATTGTTCACATTACTTCTCCCTTACCCTCTCATGGCCCTCCTCCACTATCCCCAATCCCCTCACCAATGATCTCCTTTCTACTTGCATGTCTTTTTGTGAGAATATTTATCTATATACGTGCATCCTGATTTTGATTTAAGTCCAAACTTTTTTCTGTAGTGATCTACCTTTTTACATTCTCAGCAGTATTAGATGAGTGATCTAGTCTGTTTACATTGTTGCCAGCCTTTGGTTTTATTACTATTATTATTATTTTTTATTCAAGCTATGCTTGTAAGTTTTTTAATCCTGCCTCTTTTCCCACCATATTCATAAAGTTTGCTATTTACATTGAGGTTGACCTCTCTCCCTTCATGCCTCCTCATTGACCCTCTTCCCACTCCCATCTTCTCCAATCATTGCTTCCCTTTGCTAGATCCCTCCCTCCTTCTTTCTACCACTTAAACTGTCCCTACTATGCTAAGTTTAATTGAGCTTTTTATTACTATGAGCTTATTTTTTAATTGAGCTTATGATTTTTCATTATTATGTTTCAATTTATGTATAGAATTTTTTCCTTCCTCTATGTTTGATTCAGCTCCCACATATGAGCAGGAACATATGATATTTCTCTTTGGGGCTTGTGTTGGTTCACCTAAAATGATGTTCTCCAATTCCATCCATTTTGCTGCAAATGACATTATTTCTTTTTTTTTTTTCAGTTGCCAAGTAGTATTCCATTGTCCATATATACCATATATTTTTTTAACTCATTCTTCTGTTGATGGGCACTTTGGTTGATTCCATATCCTTGCTATTGTGAAAAGTGCTGCATTGAATATAGAGATGCAGGTGTGTCCGTGGTATGATGACTCATCTCCCTTTGGGTATATTCCCAGTAGTAGTATAACTGTGTCATATGGCAGATCTATTTTTAGTTTTCTGGGGTATCTCCATATTGATTTCCAAAGTGGTTGAAGCAATTTACAGCCCCAAAAAGAGTGTAAGAGGGTTCCCTTTTCTCTACAAACTTGGCAGCATTTGTTGTTATTTGTTTTATTGATCTTGGCCAGTTGAACATTTTTTCATAATTTTTTTGGACATTTATACTTCTTTTGAGAACTATCTATTCAGTTCACTTGGGCTTTATTGATTGGATTGTTTGATTTTTGGTGTTTAATTTTTGTGTTCTTTACGTATCCTAGATGTTAATCCACTGGCTGATGTATTATTGGTAAATATTTTTCTCCCATTTAGTGGGCTCTCTCTTTAGTGTTTTCTTTGTTGTGCAGAAGTACTTCAATTTCATGCAGTCCATTTGTCAATTATTGCTGTTATTTCCTGGGCTATTGGAGTCATTTTTAGAAAATTCTTGTTTATGTCTATAACCTACAATATTTTCTCTTTGTTTTCCTCTAGCAGTTACAAATTTTCTACTTTTATATTAAAGTCTTTGATCAATTTTGAATCAATTTTTGTACAGAGTGAGAGATAAGGATCTATTTTCATTCTTCTCCATGTGGGTATACAGTTTTCCCAGCACAATTTATTGATAAGGCTGTCTTTTCTCCAGTATTATATTTTAGGCACATTTGTTGAAAATCAGTTGTCTGTAGCAGCCTGAGTTTATTTCTGGGTCCATAATTCTATTCCATTATTCTAAATGTCTGTTTTTGTGCCAGTACCATGCTATTTTTGTTAGGATAGTATAATTTGATGTCAGGTATTGCTATGTTTCCTCTATTTCTCTTTCTACTGATATTGCATTGGCTTTTTGGGGTCTTTTGTGCTTCCCCATGAATTTTAGGATTCTTTTTTTCTACTTCTATGAAGAATATCATTGGAATTTTGATCGAGCTTACATTGAATCTATAGATCACTTTAGATAGTATAGCTATGTTCACAATATTAATTCTGCCAATCCACAAGCAAGGGAGTTTCCCTCTCTCTCATCTTCTAGTATCTTTTTCAATTTTTTTCTTTAGTGCTTTGAAGTTTTCATTGTAGAAGTTTTTCACCCCCTGGGTGAAGTTTACTCCTAGGTTTTCTTTTTTTTTTTTTTTTGAGGCTACTGTGAATGAGATTATTTTCTTGATTTCTTTCTTGATATATTGTTGTTGTGTATAGAAGTATATTGTGTAAAGAAGTGCTAGTGACTTTGAATGTTGATTTTGTATTCTGATACTTTCCTGAAAGTAATTATGAGATATAAATGGTTTTGGGTGGAGTCTTTGTTGTTGTTGTAAGGAGCCGTAGAATCGAGTTTGACTCGTAGGGACCCTATGTATAGCAGATCGAAACACTTGCCGATTCTGTGCCAGGCAAACGATCTTATTTATGTTTAAGCTCATTGTTGCAGACACTGTGTCAATCCATCTGGTGGGGGGTTTTCCTCTTTTGCATTGACTGGCCACTCTCCCAAACATGATGTCCTTCTCCAGGGATTGGTCCGTCCTGACTACACGTCCGAAATATGTAAGCCGCAGTCTGGCCATTCTTGCTTCTGAGGAGCACTCTGGTTGCACTTCTTCTAGGACAGATTTGTTGGTTCTTTTGGAAGTCCATGGCATATTCAATAGACGTCTCCAGCACCACAATTCAAAAGCATCAATTCTTTTTCGGTCTCCTGTGTTCAATGTCCAGCTTTCACAACCATATGATGCCACTGGAAATACCATGGCATGAGTCAGACGCACCTTTGTCTTCAATGTGACATCTTTGCTTTTCAATACTCTAAAGAGATCTTTTGCCACAGCTTCTCCTAGAGCAATGCATCTTTTGATTTCTTGACTGCTGCTTCCACGGGTGTTGATTATAGAGCCAAGCAAAGTAAAATCTTGGACAACCTCAATCTTTTCTCCATTGACTGTGAAGTTGCATGCTGACCCAGTCATAAGGATTTTTGTTTTGTTGATGTTTAGTCATAACCCATATTGAAGGCTATGATCTTTGATCTTCATCAGTAAATGTTTTGAATCCTCTTCACTTTCAGCAAGCAGAGTTGTGTCATCTGCATAATGCAGGTTGTTAATGAGTCTTCCTCCAATCTTGACGCCGAGTTCTTCCTCATAAAGTCCAGCTTCTCGGATTATTTGCTCAGTATATAAATTGAAGTGATAGGGTGAAAGTATACAGCCCTGACGCACACCTTTCTCAACTTTAAACCACGCAGTGTTTCCTTGTTCTATTAGAACAACTGCCTCCTGGTTCACGTACAGATTTCTCATGAGCACAATTAGGTGTTCTGGTATTCCGATTTTCCAAAGTGTTATCCATAGTTTGTTGTGATCCACACAATAAAATGCCTTTGCATAGTCAATAAAACATAGATAGACATCTTTCTGATATTCTCTGGTTTCAGCTAATATCCACCTGACATCAGCAATGATGTCCCTCGTTACCCACCCTCTTCTGAATCCCGCTTGATTTTCCGGCAAGTCCCTGTCTATATACTGCTGCAGTCGCTTCTGAATGATCTTTAGCAGAATTTTGCTTGTGTACGGTATTAATGATATTGTCCGATAGTTTGCACTTTCAGTTGGATCCCCTTTTTTGGGACTAGGCACAAATATGGATCTCTTCCAGTCAGTTGGCCAAGTAGCTGTTTTCCAAACCTGTTGGCACAAACATGTTAACACCTCCAGTGCTGCATCTGTTTGTTGAAACATCTCTATTGGTATCCCATCAATTCCTGGAGCCTTGTGTTTCCTCAGTTCCTTCAAGGCAGCTTCCACTTCATCCTTCAACACCATTGGTTCCTCTTCATATGCAACCTCTTGGAAGGGTTGGTCATCTACCAATTCTTTCTTTTATAGTGACTCTGTGTATTCGTCCCATCTTCTTCTGATGTTTCCTGCATCATTTAATATTTTCCCTGTAGAATCTTTCACTACTGCCACTCGAGGCTTGAATTTTTTCTTCACTTCCTTAAGCTTGAGAAACACAGAGCGTGTTCTTCCCTTTTGGTTTTCTGCCTCCAGCTCCTTCCACATGTCATTATAATATTTGGTTTTGTCTTCTGGAGCTGCCTTCTTAAATATTCTGTTTAGTTCCTTAACTTCATTATGTCTTCCTTTTACTTTAGCTGCTCGACGTTCAAGGGCAAGTTCTACTGTCTCTTTTGACATGTAATTTGGTCTTTTCTTTTTTTCTTGTCTTTTAAAGAACTTTTTGCTTCCTTCTTGAATGATCTTTTATATCATGTCACAGCTCTTCTGGTCTCCTATCATTTGTGTCTAATGCATTAAACCTATTTTTGAGATGGTCTCTGAACTCAGGTGGGATATACTCAAGGTCATACCATGGCTCTTGTATACTTGTCTTAATTTTCTTCAGCTTCAGTTTGAACTTGCATGTGAGAAGTTGATGGACTGATCCACAGTGAGCATCTGGTCTTGTTTTGACATTTTGTATAGAGCTTTTCCATCGTCTCTTTCCACATATGTAGTCGATTTGATTCCTGTATGTCCCATCTGGTGAAGTCCATGTGTATAGTCTCTGTTTATGGTGTTGAAAAAACGTATTTGTAATGCAAAGGTCATTGGTCTGACAAAACTCTATCATGTGATCTCCAGCTTCGTTTCTGTCACCAAGACCATATTTTCCAACTACTGGGCCTTCTTCTTTGTTTCCAACCTTTGCATTCCAGTCACCAGTGATTATCAGTATGTCTTGATTGCATGTTTGATCTGTTTCGGATTGCAGAAGCTGATAGAAGTCTTCTCTTTCTTCATTTGTTGCCTTAGTGGTGGGTGCATAAATTTGAATAATAGTCATATTAACTGCTCTTACTTGTAGGTGTATGGGTGTTATTCTATCACTGACAACATTGTATTTCATGACAGATCTTGAAATGTCTTTTTTCATGATGAATGCTACCCCATTTCTCTTTAGCTTATCATTCCCAGCATAATAGACCATATGATTGTCTGACTCAAAATGGCCTATGCCGGTCCATTTTAGCTCACTGATGCCTAAAATGTCCATGTTAATGTGCTCCATTTCTCTTTTAACAATTTCTAATTTTCCCAGATTCATGCTTCATACATTCCATGTTCCAATTATTAATGGATGTTTACAGTTGTTTCTCCTCATTTTGAGTCATGCCACATCAGCAAGTTGAGCACCCTGGGGCTTTACTCCATTTCCGTCATCACGGTAGACTCTACTTGGAGGAGGCAACTCTTCCCCAGTAGTCTTTTGAGTGCCTTCCAACCTGGGTGGCTCATTTTCCAGCACTATATCTGACAGTGTTTCTTTTCTATTCATAGGGATTTCAATGGCTAGTTGTTTCGGGAGTGGCTCGCCAGGTCCTACTCCCTAGTCTGTCTTAGTCTGGAAGCTCAGCTGAAAACCTATCCACCATGGGTAACCTTGCTCATATCCGAGGTTACAGTGGCAGAGCTCTCAGCCTCATCGAAACACACAAGCCCCCACAGTGCAGCAAACTGACAGACGTGTGGGGGTGGAGTCTTTAGAGTCTTTCAAATAATAGGATCATATTATCTTCAAATAGAGATAATTTGACTTCTTCCTTGCCTATTTGTATCTCTTTCATTTCTTTCTCTTACCTTATTGCTCTGGCTAAGAATTCAAACACGTTATTGAGTAGAAGTGGAGAGAATGAACAGCCTTGTCTCATTCCTGATTTTAGAGGAAATGCTTTCAGGTTTTCCCTACTTAGTATAATATTAGCTGTAGATTTTTCACATATCAACTTTATTATGTTGCAGCATGTTCCTTCTATTCCTAATTTCTTCAAGGTTTTTATCATGAAAGGATGTTGAACTTTGTCAGACCTTTTCTGCATCTATTGGGATAACCATGTATTTTCTGTCTCTGACTATTTATGTGCTGCATTACATTTCTTGATTTGCGTTTGTTAAGCCATCTTTGTATTCCTAGAATGAACATGTTGTATGATCTTTTTAATGTGTTGTTGAATTTGGTTTGAAAGTATTTTATTGAGAATTTTTGTGTATATAGAACTTGGTCTATAGATTTCTCTTTTTGTTGTAGTCTCATCTATTATTACAGAGAGTGAGATATGGAGGTCATGCACGATGATTGTGTCTGGAACTATCTTCCCTGGCTTTTAGGATTCCTACTGAGAAGTATGAGGTTCTTCTCATGGGTTTGCCTTTCAACTAAGTTGGTGTTTTTCTCTTACTGGCTTTAAAATTGTTTTCTTGTTTTGTAGTTTTCTACTTTGCTGTAGACATATGCCATCTAACAAGGCATGGCGGTGCATTCTTGTAATCTCTTGAAATTAGGATCTTCAAGGAGAGAGGCCCCAGAGAGACACCAAGTTGCAGATCGATGTAATAAACATGAGGCTTTATTTCCAGCGCCGGGGTCAACCCTCCATAGAGTTTCCCTAGCAAGGGAAGGAAGGCGACCCTGAAGGAGAGGGGCTTGGGGTTTTTATACATTTTGAGGGGTGGCAGGAAGGCACAAGGAAACTAAGTTTCAACCGTCCTTCCTCTTCAGAGAACCCGCCCCCCAGGTCAGGAAATTGAAACTTGAGCAAACTTAATTATACAGGAACTCTAAGAAACATTACAGTAACTTTAAATAAGCATTGTAGGGCTTAGGGAGGGGGAGGAGGAAGTGGTAGCATTCTTCATCTGCAACAATGGGCTTAAACATAAATAAGATCATTTGCCTGGCACAGAATCGGCAAGTGTTTCGATCTGCTGTACATAGGGTCGCTACAAGTCGAACTCTACTCAATGGCACCTAACAACAACAATGTATTTATTGCTTTCCCAATCAATATCATATTGGAATTAATTTCCACAGTTCCAAAGAGTTTTAAATTTAAGGTAAAATAAATAACTACTAAAAATGTACAAAGCAGAATAATAGGTTTCAGCTGATAGAGAGTTTCGAAGTCAATACTTTTACCCTTATCACAAGAAAATGCTATATTACATGAGAATCAATGGCTTTTTGTTTTTGAGTCATGAAAGATCTGAGATCTTAGGTCCAACCACTCTAAAATCCAGGGAGACAGGTGTATCAAGAGAGGTTGTTGTTGTTGTTAGGTGCCATCAAATCATGTCCAACTCATAGCGACCCTCATAGGGTTTTCAATGGCTGATTGCTTCAGGACTGCCTAGGGCGTAGATTGCCATGTCCTTCTCCCATACCCAGAGAGGTACAGTGACTAAAATCTGCTTACCTGGAGGCAGAAGCTCCTGTTGTTGTTGTTAGGTGCCATTAAGTCAAGCCCAACTTATAGTGACCGTATGTACAACAGAATGAAACACTCCCCGACACTGGGCCATAACCGGCACTATGTCAGTGCTTACCTATTATTCACAGCACTTTTAATGGATGATTGTTTTGGGCATGGGCTGCCATATCCTTCTCCCATTTTTAGTGTGCTCTGGATTGAACCCAGGGTCTCATAGCATGCTGAGTGACACTCGTCCAACTGAGCTAGACCCCAGTTATAGAAACAGCCAAATGATTAGTTTTAACTCATGACTGGAAAGTGGAAGGGGACTAATGGCAACATGCGAAACTCCTAGATGTTACAGTCTTTGTTGTTAGGTGCCATCCAGTCAAGTCTGACTCATATCAACCCTATGTACAACAGAGGAGACAGTCTCGGACACT
Source organism: Pedetes capensis (assembly GCA_007922755.1). NCBI lineage: Eukaryota > Metazoa > Chordata > Mammalia > Rodentia > Pedetidae > Pedetes > Pedetes capensis. The sequence goes on along the minus strand of VMDO01005370.1, from coordinate 61,325 downwards.
GTGCCATGCCGAGCACTATTGTCAGTGCTGCTCTGATGTTCATAGCGTTTTCAGTGGTGTATTGTTTTGGGAGTGGGTTGCCATGTCCTTCTCCCTATCCTGCAGCACCAGGCAATCTCCCATCCAAGGACTAATCAGGCAGACTCTGCTTAGCTTCCGAGATCATGCCAGGTGGGATGCCAGAGTGCTTTGACTGCAGACATTTAGCCATAGAGAAAAATTAAACCGTGTCATTTGCAGCAAAATGGATGGAAGTAGAGATCACCATCATCATGTTGAGTGAAATAAGCCAGATGAAGAAAGACAAGTATCACATGTTTTCTCTCATATGTGCAAAAAACTCCAAAGTGAAACTACTTTTTTTATGTTGTTATAGTGGTGGATCTGTAACTGTACACATCTGTCAAAGCACATAGAATGTTAGGGTACAAAAAAATGAAACATAATGTATGTAAAGTTTAATGAATCATTTAAGAGATCAGGGCATTCCATATGAAATACAGAATATGGCAAAAGAACCTAACTGTATTACAAAAAATAAGAAATAGTGTCCCTAAAGGGGTGGAGAAAAAGGTGCTGATATATTTGTTGTCAAAGAATGAAATTACACGTTACTTTAAATTGGCTTTATTTTTTATTTTAGAATTGGACAATACTTCATTACATAAAATAGGTTAAGTCTTTGAATAAGTCAAGTGGAAGTTGGTTTTGTGGACTGAAAAAGGCTGAAGAAAGCAGTGGCAAAACCCAAACAGTAGATTGGTCATTTCAAAGTTAATTTCCTTGTAAGGTGAGGACAGAGAAGGCAGATGAATAGGTAAATAGTTGATTAACATCAGGTTACTTCAATTTACCTCTTTGTGTGAGGATTAAGGCAGAGGGAACTGCATCATCATTTCACCTGAAACTGGCCTGTTTGGAGACTTTGGCTGTTGTGGTTTGAATCCTGATTTTTTAGGGGGAAAGATTGTTTACTTTCCATTTGGCAATGTGGGACTTTAGCCTAAGTGACTCCATTTTGAAGCTCACTCCAAAATAATGGCTTCCAGAAGTGTACATATATATTGGGCTGAAGTTTAACTCAGTTGGTAGAGTGCTGCTCTGTGCTCTCTGAGGCCATGGGTAAGATGCCCAGCCCTGAAAAAATGGGAGAGGATTCTGGCAACCCACTCCTGAAAAAATCCAGAAACAATCAGACATTGAAAACCATATGAATAGCAGAGAAGCACTGACATAATGCTGGGTATGGCACAGTGTTGGGGCACAGTTTCGTTCTGTTGTATCTAGGGTTAGTATGATTCAGACCTGATTCTCCATGGCTCTTAACAACAACTATATACATATATTTCCACACAATACCCCCACATACTTGTAAGAGATATGGAGTTAATGTACTTTCTTTTATTAATAAGATTTTATTGATTAATGCCCAAATTTAAATAAGCAAAGTATATAAATATCTATCCAACATAGAAGAAAAGCAGTTACTAATTAGTTTGCTTGAAACAATTCAAAACTACATGTAGAAAAAGAAGTGAAAATTAGAAGCAATAAATCACATTGCTTCAGGAAGAGTGAGAAAGTGTCCATTGTTCAAGAAATACAAATGCTCATCTTGAAACACAGATTTTCATTCGTTTTGTTCTCTATGGATACTTAAACAAGGACAAAGTGATTCAGTACACCCATGAAAGTGCAATTTATCCTAAATTGTTGCTTGGAATCAGTTAGAAGGCTGTAGCATGCAGAAGGGAGTAGGGAAGTGAAGGCAGAGTTAACTATTTTTCTGTCTTTTTTTCAATTGTTGTTGTTGTTGTTAGGTGCTGTCGAGTCAGTATCCGACTCATAGCGACACTCATAGGGTTTTCAATGGCTATTTCGGGATTGCCTTGGGAGTGGATTGCCAGGTCTTTCTCCCATTTTTGTGGTGCTGGGAATTGAACTCGGGACCTCAGAGACTGCAGTGCAGCACTCTACCAACTGAGCTAAATCCCTGCCCGAGAAAAAAAATACTTAATACATTTTATAAGTTCCAGACTTTTGTCATTTTGTCATTACAAATGACAAATTTTTGTCATGAGTATTTCTCATTTCTGTATGTAGTAACTAGCTCTTAGCAATAAAAGTTTCTTCTACTTTTGCTCAAATGCCTCAGTTTCTGTTCTGTTTACCACTTAATTCTACAATAGTCTATATTACTCATCAATAGTCTATATTATCTTCATTTTATCCCATTTTGGTCAATAGTAAAAATGCACCTTGGGTAATATTGAAATCCCTGGGAATTTCTGGAGAAGCAACTTGCAAAGTTTTATGGAAGCAAGAAGAACATTTGAGAATCTATCTTTTAAGTCATATTAAGCACATTTTTATTGGATTGCTCCTTGTTATAGTTCTCAAAATTGATTTTGTAAGTGGTTTCAGGCTATCCAAAAAGTCATATAAGAGGATTTACATGGAAAAGTCACATAAAAAACATTTATGACAGCAGATTATAAAGCTATTATCAACTCACAATACTACAATGGAAAAGTACAGAGTTTATTTTTTCCCAGAGTTTTAATGTTGTAACTAGGTTACAAAAGAAATAGAATAATTAAATTATCTGTCCAAATATATAGGCACAATAGTGTCCGCTTAAATCATGGTCATTAAAATTATGCATTGCTCACTGAAATGTTATGTAACCCAATGAAGTTCTCCCACTTTGCACATAATTTAGAAGTGTAGAAATCACAGTTGAAATGTGAGTAGATTCTTTGAGATATGTGTCCATAATGCCACAAAAATCTCCTGCCCTCATGGCACTTTCATTTAAGGTTGGGAAGCCAATGATCAACCAATAATTAAAATATGTATCATGTCAGAGCCTGCAGCGGTAGCCCTGTGGCATCCGATCCCGTCAGATCTCAGAAGCTAAGCAGGGTCGGGCCTGGTTAGTACTTGGATGGGAGACCACCTGGGAACACCAGAAGCTGTAGGCTTGGGAGAAGGACCTGGCAACCCCCTCCCAAAAATCAATCTGCCATTGAAAACCAGAGAAGCACTGACAATAGTGTTTCAGCAGAGAAGCACTGACAATAGTGTTTCTCCTGTTGTACAGAGGGTCGCTATGAGTCGGATACTGACTCGACGGCACCTAACAACAACAACAACAATCATGTCAGAGAGTGACAAGTGCTTAGAGAAAATGAAGCAAGGAAGAGAGATAATTGTTATATCTAATCACTACCAACACTAAGCAGTTTTTTTCTATGATTCAGACCAGAGTATAAAAGTTGTTCTTATTTTTGATAAACTTGACAGCTTTTCACACATTATTTTTAGAATGGCTGTATAATACCATTTATTAAGCACAAACTCCTTAAATAACTTCAAAGAGCATCAGCGTGCATCTATAAAGTGTATTTTTCCAACTAGTGAGAAAAGAGATCAAGCTAATTACCTTGAAATTCATTTGATAAGCTTCTTTTTTAGCCACTGAGGGTGAAATGGTTTGAGAGATGACTTAGTGAGTCAGGGGTGGGTCTTGCCCACTTGGCTTATCCTTCCAGGAGGAAAAAAAAAAGAGAAATATTTGTTGTCTCATTTAGCAATTAGTGCTGTGAGGTCCTTAAGTCTTGGGAACTAGAATTTCTACCTTCTATGTTGTCCTCACTAGTGATGTCATTTACATGAGAATATTTCTGTGTACAGTGGACATGGTGTGGAAGGTGGAGACTTCAATCTGATTCAATGATTCCATATCGATCCAAAGTGGAATCTGGAGTCATTTCTAACAATAATCACCATAGTCTCACAATAGGTGCAAATTATCAGATAGAAAAATGGGTGTCTTTTCAAACAGATGCATCTTCTTGTAACCTGTCTGACAAACAAGATGAAATAAAATATAACTCTTATAGTCACATATGCCCCATTTGAAATCCATAAGAATTTTAAGGTATACTATGATTTATCCCTCCCTTTTTAAAGTTGAAAGTAATACATAAATTAACCATACCCAAATGCCACTTTTAGCTTCTAATGCTCCCCTGTTCCATGTGATTTTCTCATGAAATGACTAAGTGGAATTGGGTTTTCCTTGAGGGTTGCCTGTTTTCCTGTTTTCCCTACATAGTTTGAATTCCTCATTGTACTTGAATTATAACTAAATCTTCTTGGTTGAAACTTCTATTTAAAAAGTCTTTGTCAGGTCATTCCAACATCTGCATAAGTGAGTCAACTTTTGAAAAGTACCATTTTTGTGATGGGGCTCTTTAACACCTAGAAAGAGTTCTGGTGCTTAGAATAGCAAATCTACTTACATTATCTGTCATTTAAGATTATTGTGCTACCTGTCCAAATTTTACTGCCACTATCATGGAATATAAGAGTGTGTTCCAGTCTGGCCAGACAGCTTTCTATGAATAATCAAGCCACTCTCATTTTTACCTGTGTATTTGTTCAACACCCTCCTGTTGCCTGGAATAGTTTTTCTTTTCCTTCAGTGTATCTAATTCTTACTCATGTTTCAAGACCTTTGATTTTATTCATTGCTTCACATGAACACAATGCAGTAACACTGAGCCCACAGCAGCTGACCAGAAAAGTGTCAGCTGGACCTGGAGGAAAAATCCCCACTAAACTGAAATGAGACATTTGAAATAGAGACATGGTTTTCTCAGGTCAGATCCTTGGAAGAGAAAGCAGAAATCTTAGGAGAACCCCATTTTGTGACATTGCAATTTGTTATATGTGACTATGCCTGGGTTCATTGTCTAGAAATAAATGTTGTTGTTAGGTGTGGTCGAGTCAGTCTAAAACTCATAGCGACCCTATGTATAACAGGTGAAACACTGTCAGTGCTTCTCAGTTATTCATAGGGTTTTCAATGGCTGATTGTTTTTTGGGAGTGGGTTGCTGGGTCCTTCTCCCAAGCCTACAGCACCTGGTGTTCCCAGGCAGTCTCCCATCCAAGTACTAACCACGCCTGACCCTACCTAGCTTCTGAGATCTGACAGGATCAGATGCCACAGTAGTATTGCTGCATAGAAATTGCTACATAGAAATAAGTATGTAGTTCTTATTCCAAAGTGTAGATTCAGACAGTTCAATATAATTTATTCAGTTTTCTTAATACAGACATCGATCCCAGGTATTTTTATTAATAGGCATCTGGATTATATGAATTTTGCCTGAGTACTGCAGCTAAGATTCAGGTGTCCAGTTGGATGAGCAATAACAATTGTGTAACACTGTATGCAAAGATTTACTTCTGAATGAGTACCCTGGAGATTAAAATTGGACACAATAATAATGGCTCATAAACAGAGGAATGCTGATAGAAACTGTGCCATTTATCAAGAACATAACTTAGGTGTCTAAGAATTTGAGCTAATAGAACAGAATCTCAATATCCCCCACCCAGCCTCTCTTTCTCTCTCTGAATTGCACTTCCACTATGTGTTTTATAAGCATTAGTTAGATCCATGGAAGACAACTCATAATGTCATATTATTTCATTATAATAATATTGTGGCAGTATATATACCTCACACTAATAAAATGAATACTAATAACATGAAATTTGACTTAAAATTCATGACGCAATGGAACAGCACAGGAATAATTCAAAATAATGACAGTAACTTCTTTCTTCTTTTCCTATATGCTATTATTTTTGGTAAGTAGACTCCATATTCCCTCACAAACTAGAATTGCTAAACTCCTAATAGCATCCCCATGGTTTTGCTTCTTAGTACAATGCCTTCCTGATTTCATCATAGTTGAAGCATAATAACAAATCCTCATTTGTCCTTGGGAGCATGAACAATCTGTGGTTATTTCTATATTCACAGCAGCCTCGCTCTTAAATAAGTGCTCTAAGTCTGTCAATGTCCCCACTAGCTTCCTGCCAGCAGCAGAACTGCCATATGCAAACTCTGTGCACGCTAGCTAATTACCAAAAAGGATTCAGTCCTTTTCTAATAAATGTTACATTTCATAGTTCTATCAATACGTTATCTAAAAATTATGCTTTTTGCTTCTGCAACACATTTAATCTTAGGCAATATTTTGTAGAAGATGATCTGGACTGCTGCTCATCTATAACCCATAAATGGTTTTTCTTAGTTAATGAAGATATATATATGTATATATATATATGTATATATATGTATATATATACATACATATATATGTATATATATACACATATATACATATATATATCTTCATATATATATATATATATATATATATATATATATATCTAGCAGGACTATGTTAGTTACATATAACAGATACCTCCAAGTAATAACTGAAACTCAAAGACTTATTCATATAAAAGTAGTCAAAGGGTAAGCCAGAGGTGTTGTGAAGAGTATGTTTTCATCCATTATCCTTAGCATATGGTTTACGTACACAAGTCCACTTTGTGGATCAAGATGGCTGGTTACTGGAGCATTTTAGAGAGCAAGAAAGAAAAAGGGGAAAGGAGAGTATGAGGTATACTTCCCAGCTGAGTTAGTCTTCCAGAGCATCCTCTACACTGTTTCTACTTGCTTCCTAGTGGGGAAGTAGAATGGAAATGAAGTCTTTTAGTTGTTTGCATTGTCAATCTCTATTATTAAATAAGAGAACAGAAACAGAATTGGCAAAAATTAATTCCTCCCATAATACTTTCACCTTTTCAAATTCCTGCTGGTTAAATCCCTTTACTATATGCTGCCACTACCTCTGAATATCTCATCTTTAAGAGGGAGATTTTAATAATACTATTTCACAAGTCTATGATACAACATATGATACAACATATACACACATAATAGTGTTTTCTAAACAGTTCATTTTACAGTAGTTGTTATAATTGTTACTGACTTATGCATGAGTTTAGAAGTATTTACATTAGCTAACAGGACTATGAAAGAAAAAAATCAAAATTATTCTTCAATCCTGTGGTCATTAAAGTTGTTTGTGGTTATTCAAGAGAATGTTGTTGTTAGGTGCCAAGTCATGCCTGAGTCATAGTAACCCTCATAGGGTTTTCAATGGCTGATTGTTTCAGGACTGCCTTCAGAGTGGATTGCCATGTCCTTCTCCCATAACAGAATGTAGGAAGAAAATATTAACACTTTTCTCTCTATTAAATTAAAAAGCCACTTGTTCACTGAGCGACCAGAGTATTGGGTGTCATTGAAAAAAAAGACACTGATTTTACAGTCAGGAGAAAGTCTGAGGGCCTGAACACAAACTTCCTTCCTTTTATAACCTTGTGTGAGGCTAGTCCTAATAAATAAGCAGATTTCATATGTAGCTGTTATGGGAGAGGTTATCCATTGAACATTAATGTTGACTCTTCATTCTCTTTTAACATTTTGATATTATTCCAGAGTTAACCCCTTTCCATATAAACAGCAATATTCATTGCAATAATAAGGAAATTTATTAATATTTTCCATCAATTGATTATATTTGCTAGATATTTTCTCTACCTATTTTTCTCCACCCATTTTTCTCTACATAAGGGAAATGGTTATAAAAGGGACTTTTCTAGAATAATTATTAGTATGCTAGAATGGTAAGTTCCCAAAGAATAGTTTATTTTCCCAAGGGGAAATACTGCAAATTGATGTCTGTGCATAATTCATTTGATTTAATTTATAGGACTGTGAAGTTTAGTTTAGTTTAATATATTTTGAAATGGGAAAAATGTAATTTTCTTGAAAAATTCTCTTCAGTATTTCTTTTCTGAGTTTGTCAAATAGGTGCCCATACTTATACTTATTTGAATGAATTGCTATGTTTCTCTCCTAAAATGCCTCCTGTCACAGAAAAATGCTAATACATTTAACATATAAAGCATACAGATCAATAATACAAACACTAAGGATGTAAATAGATTAAAAAAAAGATGAAGAATAAAGGCAGAAATCCCCTGGCAGAGTTAAAAAGTGTTTCCAGAAGGAAGGAGTAGTCAATAGTATTATAAATTCTGCTGAGAATCAAGAGGGATGAGAAGTGAAAAACCATCAGAATTAGAAGGGGAGAAGTCATTACCATTTCAGATGACAGTGGTGGAGTGATGGGACAGAAGCCACTCTGAGACAAACACCAAGTGGTTGTTGAAGAGATGTATACTGGGAAGGTAGACAATGCTTCTAAAAAGTTTGCAAAAGCAATAGCATAGAACATTATCACATAAGGGATGTTTGTTCTGGTTATGGGATTTGCTAGAGATATAACAGAGAGAGAACTTAATCAGCTGTGCAGTTTTCTGAGAAGCTGGGAGGAGATAAAACATGGAGTAAAGGTGGTGATTTTCACCTTTTAGAAGATGGACCATTTGAAAAATTAATAGCAATAATTCAGAAAGAGTGAGTGCAGATTAAAGCACCTTTTTATATTTGGTAATGAGAAACTGAGGTAGTTTCCAACTGATATGATGGAAAAATCCTGCTTTGTTGTTGTTGCTAGGTGCCATCAAGTCTGGTCTGACTCACAGCAACCCTATGTACAACAGAAGGAAACAGTCCCCAACACTGTGCTGTGCTCATACTATCTCAGTGTTTCTTTGTTATTCATAGGGTTTTCAATGGCAGATTGTTTCAAGATTGTTTTGGGAGTGGGCTGCCAGGTCCTTCTCCTGTTATTGCAGGTTTGGGGATGGAACCCAGGAGGACCTTGGAGAGCACAGAGTAGACACTTTACCAACTGAGCTAAACCTATGAAAAGAACAATAAAAAGGAGAAATCATTGAAGACTTTGAAAATATTTGTTTTCCTGAAATCAAAGAAAATATTTAAAATGATTTGACATCCTCAACACAATTAAAGAATACCTGACTCTTACAAAACAAAAAAAGAATGTTATAGAAGAAAAGAGTCTGATTTTAAAAAGAATGAGATAAAATAAAAAGTGATAAGGAAAAGACTTAAGTAGGCCAAGACATGTAATGGCAAAATTTAAGCCTGCTCTGGAATTAATGAAAAGCAAAAGATAATTAGCATTATGAAAGTTCAGTTCAATAATGGGAAGAATACAATGTAAAAATCTATAGATATTCTCCCAAAATGTAGAAGAAAAGAGCAAATAGATGAAAATGGTAAAGAATGAAATAATGCATGTGCAAGCTAGGCAATGGGAATCCAGAGCTCAGGTATTCCTGAGGGAAAAGAATAGCTTCAGTATAGCAACAATAATCAAAGATATAATTTGAAGAAAACTTTTTTGCTGTAATGTATTTCTTATACATTCATATGTAAATAACACCTATGTCTCAGAAATAATTAATGTAAAAAGACCCACATGTAAATATATTTGTGCAAAAAATATTTGAACAAGAAAAATAATTTGATGAAGAAAGAATTTCAGGTGTTCAGAGTAAATAAATTCTACACAAAGAATACAAGTCTGAGTAGTGTTAGACTTAAAGCCACGCTTGAGTGGAAAATGTTGTATCTGAAAGAATTTACTCAGAAAAGTTATGTTTTAATGTTGTGGGTTATGTTTTAATGTTGTGTGGTAATTAAAAGACATTCTCATGTACAGAAAGCTAAGAAACCATAGTATCTGCTATGGGTTGAATATTCCCTCAAAATTCATGTGTTGAAAGCTCAATCTCCTCTGCAGTAGTGATGGAAGGCGTTTAGGTTATGAGAACAGAGCCCTCATAGACTAATGCTGATATAAAAAGGCTTATGGGTGTGGACTCTCCTCTTTGTGTTCTTATGCCATCTGAGGAAAATAGATTCTTCTCCTCCAATGGATACAGAATTCAAGGTGCCATCTTAGAAGCAGAGAGATTGAGCCCTAACCTGCTGGTGCATTGATCTTGGATTTTCCAGCCTCTAGAACTGGAAGGAAATCAATCCCTTTCTCAATAAATTACCCAGTCTCAAGTATTCTGTTATAGAAGCACAACATGGAATAAGTCAGTATCCTTGTACTTTTTCTGCTAAATTATTTGGAGACATACACTGACCAATAGAGAGATGATCCATAAGTAAGCACTTAAGAATGGGATTCTTTAAAAAGAAAGTTAAATTTGGGAATGAAATTGAATGTCAATGTCAATGAGCATTCTTAAAAGAGAAAGTATACTTGTAAAATTAATTTAATAAAAATAACCTGTGCCTAAAATCACAGATGATATTAACAAATACTAGAAAGTGAGGAAAAGATGGGAGGTGATGTATTCCAAGTTTCTAATATTCATAAATATGTTTTTGTGGGACAGAAATATAAAAGCTCCAAACACAATTTTATTCTTGGCTTCAATTAATAAAAATTTTTAAGAAGCTTTAAAATATATCTTATAGGAGTCAAATTTACAATATAAAGCATAGAATCCAAAAGCTTAACCCAAACAAAAACATGCACAGCATAGCAAAAACAGAAAAGTAATTATACTGAAGCATTACAAAGTCCAAAGGATAAAAGAAGATTGAACAAGTGAGACCACAATTATTATAATTATTAGTTTATACACTATTTATAAATAGGTTAAATATCCCTTTCATAAGACAAATATTCTGAGGTAGTATTTACAAAAACTTTAAACTGTTTCTCTGTAGGGGAAATCCATCTGAAAATGGCTTCGTGGGATCTGGGGAAGACAGTGCTTGCAGTAAAATCTCTTCATCTCTCAAATCCTCACGTCAAACAGTTCATGCAACTACACAGTGATACCAAAGGCCCATGGAAAACATTTACAACAAAATTAGGTGGCCTGGGTCTACCTGAGCACCCAAATGCAAATATGTGGAGACAGGCCAGCAAGTTCTACAGGCCAGACTGCAAAGGAGACTCCAGAATGGGGCTAGAAGGGCCTGGAGCAGCCACATCTCAAAAAGCACTCAATACTCACAAAAAAGACAAGCCAGTACAGAGGAGACCACTGGTGGGAAGGGAAGGGTTGAGGTGAGAGGGTGAGGGGAAGTGAACGTGAGCAGCGTACAATGAAATGCATGTATGGAAATGTCTTACAGAGACCCATTAAATTGTACATTAAATACTACTAATAAAAAAAGTGAAAAATAAGATAGTACCCAAGATGCATCCACTGCAGGGGCTGTCCAGCACAGCATCCCACACCAAGGAAAAAGGGCTGGGGATGGAATCAAAACTGAGCAGGATACAATGAAGGGAAAGAAAGCAGATGTCTAAAGCAAGGAGGAGGGACAGAGCTGGGGAATCATGGTAAGCCAATCCCTGTGTAATGTTGAATCTGAAGGAAAAAAAATCTTTGAACTTAGAAAAGTTGGCTTGAACCACATTTGATCTGTGCTGGTGATTTTCCCATTAATTCAAATTAAAGAGGCCCCACCTACATATATATAGCCAGAGGTCAGAGCCCTCTACTTAGGGGAGAGGTCCATTGTAAAAACAGGTCTAGATGTTAGAAACAAAACTCATTATAGCTGACACACCTCTATATGTATCATATATACACATCAGGTATATAACATGGCCAGAAGTTCCCGAGAGTATGGAAAAAGCAAGAACTGAAAAATATGAAGGAAAAGTAAGTTATCAAAATGAAATGTTTTAGCTCCAAAAATGACTCATTTTTACACTGAAAGTGTTTACTGAGTGTTGATTGAGGCACGTGAATATTACCCAAGGTAAAGAGATATTAAAATTGTCCTTATGGGAAAAAGGCAGTTACTTAGAGAAGAATAAGACTCAAATTAGCATCAGTCTTCCTATCAGTAACATTGGATTGCAGCAGATAATTCAACAATATATTTAAAGTGATCAAAGAAAATGATTTATACCTACAGTCTCATACCTAATTGACTATTAATCAAACATGAGGGCAAAGACTCAGAAAATTTACATCAATATAAGAAAGAAGACAAGAAATGTAAAGACAAAAAAGGAACTGACAGAAAACCCAGATGAAAACAAATTCCAATTCAAGATACAGTTAAAAGCTAAAGAAAGAATTTCCAAAAAGCCAACAACATTAACAACAAAAGTTGCTCAGGGAGACTCATTAGAATGATAGATCAAAAAATATCCTTTGAGTTTTCCATTTAGGAATTTTGTGGTTATTATTTTGTATCTTGTTGGCCTGAATAAAACACACATCTAAGGTGGAACAAGGGCATAGATTGCAAATATGGTTTCATATTTAAATACACCAATTTGTCACTAATCTCTATGACTCTTTCTAGCACTGAAAAAAGTTAAAATTGGATTCACTTATTATTAATGAACTTATTTTTCTCTGAATTAACTAAGATATCAGAATAAATTGTTGTTGTCAGGTGCTGCCAAGTAGGGTCTGACTCATAGCGACCCTCAGAGTTTTCAATTGCTGATTGTTTCAGGATTGCTTGGTAATGGATTGCCATATCCTTGTTTCTGTGGTGCTGAAGATCAAACTTGGGTCCTCAGAGAGTATGGAGCAGCACTTTACCAACTGAGCTAAACCCCAGCCCCATCAGAATAAATGGTATTTATAAATTCTGATTCCTTCACATTCTATTCCAGATGTCTTAAAATTATACTCATTGAATGTACCAAACACATTTATAAACTTTCCATTCCTATTGTAAAGTGGTTTGGTTTCATTTCACAAGTGGCTAAATATAGTAACTTCTCTGTACCCCTAACCCAATTAGGGGCACAGAAAGGCCAGTGGAGATCACAACGACTCATTAAAACTTTGAGATTATTAATATTTTGTCTTCTGACTTGTGATTGCAATATCTGAAGCAAATATTTCCAAAAATAGTATTTATATGTAAATTTCCTTTGTCACCTGCTAGTTGCAAGCAGAGTAGAAAACTTCCAAGTAGAGAAAGAAGTACCTGCAGTATTTAACCTTGAGCAAGAGTAGTACTTGGCAACTTGAACATATGTATGCATGAGCATGCATGTGGACATATCCCTATGCATGCAAAAACCCACTGCTATATTGTTTTACATCTGGCTCTAAGAATATCAGAGTTTGCAGATCAGATAAAAATCACTGAGTTAATGCTGTATCTGTTTTTCAGCAACAAGTTGAGTGGCATGTTTTCTAATGATTTTCCTTTCTCATTTACCAGGATACACATCTTATCTGAGACAAATATAGTTTTTAAATAATAATTTTAACTGACCATGATTCCATTTCATTTGGAAATCTTGTCCGTCTGAAATGATAATGAAAATTCAAGGAGCTGGTAGGGAGAAGATAAAAAGTGAAGCAGACAACACGTATTACATGTACTTATCTCTCCAGTTTGAACACTTTGCTGTATCATGCAGTTTACATGGAACAGCTTATATGAAGAAAGCTGATTCCCTGATATCAGTTCTCTGCTGTCATTGGCTCTTGGCTGTCTTGAATTGTGCTGTTGTTGTTAGGTGCAGTTGAGTCGGTATTCGACTCATAGCGACTCTATGTACAACAGGTGAAACAGTGTTGTTACTGCTTCTCTGCCATTCATAGGGTCTTCAAAGACAGATGTCTTGTGTAGAGGGTTCATAAAGTAGATCCATTAGTAAAGCGTCCTCTTTCTACTCTGCTGTACCCTTCACTCTTTTGTCGTTCTTTATCAGAACACCTACTTCACATTAAATACACACACTGGTGCACACACGCACACACACAAAATCCAAAGCAGTACATCACTATTCCTCCATCCATCCCAATTGGGTCAGATTTTAACTCCATTAAATTGCTGTCATATGGTGGCTGCTGACATGCATCAGGCTTGGAGTGCCTCACTCATCAGGTATTCTCTGAGTCTGTTAACAAGAACAGCAACCCTCATTAGGGGTCCCCCAAAAGTAGCTAATTAAGGGACAAAGGTTGCTCAGATTGTGACAATTACACCTGTAAGGTCCCTGTAGAAATATCCAAATCTCTAACAATTCTATGTTTGGTTGCTTAGTACAAGAAATAAAGAGTTCGTCCATTAAAAAAAAAAGATGAGAGGCAGAAACTGTCAACCATTTGAAAAGCTTTACGAAAATGATCATCCAATTAGTGGCTATGATCAAATCAGGCATGAACTCTCTCTGGATGGCTCCATAATTTTCCTTCTTGCATGGTGTAATTTCATAAAGCTCAAATGAACTCGTGAGAGGTAATTCAGTTCCAAACAGTTTTCTCATCACTGCTAATTATACTAATACATTGAAATGCCTCCTACAAAATGCATGAGCCCTTTAAGCCACCTCATTAATGTGAGATAATTTTTGCCAGAATATATATCAAACCTATTATCACCACAGGTTTTCTTTAGCATTTTTTTTTTCAAAATGTCTATCAAAAGCTTAAAAAGTAGAATTCTTTGGGCTGGTGGTCTCATAATTAACTGTTTCTATGAACTACTGTTGTCTATTATAGCATTTTTCAGCAGCATTAACAATCTTCAGTATGATATCCTCCAGACCTCCTAGTTTCTTTTTTCTCTCTGACTATTTGATTCCTTAAATCTTTTCCCCATTTTAGCTGATTCTTTAAATGCCAAATGGTGCATGCAATAATGTGTAAAAATGAGTTATACAAACTGAAGGCAGGGGTGTAAAAAGAAGCATCATCTGAAACTAAAATAAAGACAGATTTTATGGTATTTATGTCAGCTAATCTAACTGCTGGTAGGGGCTTTTGTTGAAACATGAGTTAGTTCCAGTGTTTAACCTTGCAGTATTAATTTCTGCTTTATGGCCTGGGTACTTTATCATTCCCTCCTCGGGAAGACAGTTATCTCATTAGCCAGAATTTAATGAAATGCAAGGATACACTTCTTAATTTCAAAGATTACTATAACACAAATCAGGTGTAAATCTCAGACTCACTGTCCCTTCCCTGGCCTGTAAAGTATGAGAGAGAGAGAGAGAGAGATCGTTCATTTTGTAATCATATCACACAAATCCATCTGATGGACTACATTCCATCATAGCCATTCTAAAGGCATCTCTCATCTGTGAAAGTTGATTTTACTTTGCATCTGGCAATATCGATGGCCCTTTAGCTGCTAGAAAGTTTTTGGGATTGACAATTCTTTATTCCTCAAAATTAAAAAATAAATTGTTGATAAAATTATTAATTCCCTAGGATTTATGAAAGCATGGGCATGGACTCTTAACCACATTTTGACTGAACTCAAGTTCATAGATAGTACCACGATATATTGTTACAACTGGTTTTTCAAATTACTGGAAATTTTCATGGAGATTGTAAATCTGCTGGGAAGTATAGAATTTCTGAATAAACAAATACATGTAAGTTTAAAATATAAGGCACACACTATCTGCCTTAAGGAATTAGAAATTTACAGGTAATAAAACTGTCCAGAACGACCTGTGTTTGCTAACAGTTCTAGAACATTGGTGCATTTAAATACCCTACAGATTCTTCCCCTCAGTGTTTCTGGATTTCTGTTCCAGCTGTCGCCTGTGCTAAAATGCCTCTGCTAGCCTGTTAGGTCATCTGTAGCACAATCCTAGGCCTATAACACAATTTGAATGCTCTGTTGTGAGTGTATTATGTTCAAATTTATTTAAGAATATTGTATGGCATTTAGATTCTTTGGGAATTGAAAGAATCAGTGTTTTGTGTATGTATATGGCACATTTTCATTAATTTGAACATGTGTTTCTTAAGCAGGGAGAGGAAGAAGAACCTGGGTAATGAGTGACTCTCTTTGGTTTGCTGTGTTATTTGGGAAAAGAGAATGCTCCAGGAACTAACGACAATTTAAAAATCACGCACTTAGATCCTGGTGTGGTGGCCTGCAGTCTCAGCACTTGGGAGGCTGAGGCAGGAGGATGGCAAGTTCAAAGTCAGCATGGGCTACATAGCAAAACTCTCTCTCTCTCTCAAAAAAAAAAAATCATGCATTTTGCTTGCCATTTCTCTTGTGAGTAGGTACAGGTGCATTCCATTCCAGATCATTTCTCTCTGATAATTAAAACCTACTAAATGGAGCTAGGGATTAGCTCAGCTGGAAGAATGATGCTCTGTGTTCTCTAAAGCCCTGGATTCCATCCCCAGCACTGCAAAAATGGGAGAAGAACGTGGCAGCCCACTCCTGAAGCAATTCTGAAAACACCCAGCCATTCAAAATCCTATGAGTAGCAGAGAAGCACTGGCATAGTACTGGGCATGGCACAGTGTTGGGGAGTGTTTCATCCTGTTGTTCATTGGGTCACTATGAGTCAGACTCAACTTGATGACATCTAACAACAACGCCACCTTTAAAAATAAACTTTATTTTATAGGACAATTTTAGATTTGCAAAAAAATTGAGGAGATGGTACAAAGAGTTTTCATACATAGGAATATCTCACATCAATATAGTAGTTTTGTAATAAATCCTGAACAATACTGATACATTATTATGACCTAAAGTTTGTACTTTATTCAAATTCCCTTAGCTTTTGCCTAATGCTTTTGTCTGTTCCAAGATCCAAGACTACTACATTAACTAGTTATGTCTCCTTAGGCCTTTCTTGGCTGTGACAATTTCTCAGACTTTCATTGTTTTTGATGACTTTTGTGCATGAAAGCACACCCACCACAGTGCCAGGAGCATGAGTCAATTCTCCCTGATTCTCCCTTTACTTCTCTTTCTCATACATTGCAATCCTTGTAGTAAGCAGCTGTGACTGTTCAATTAATTTAATTTGACTTTGCTACAAGACAGTGTATTACAATGAAGTTTTCAGGAGAAATTCAGCTGGCATCCATTTAAAGAGTACTTATTGACATATTAAGTAGATCCTGTGAGAAGGGAGTCTTACTTCAAAGGCAGTCCAAAGACACAGATTCTAAACACTGTAGCAATGTTCTAGTACAATGTGATCAGCCATCTAGTGTGAAAATAGAGGTCACCTGATCACCCCACAGTTAGTGGGAGGAATACTATGAAACAAGAAAACCAAGTAGAAATCAAAAACTAAAGATAAATGTTGGCAAGGACAGGCAGAGATTGAAGTCCTTCTACACTGATGCTGGGGCTGGGATTTAGCTCAGTTGGTAGAGCACTGCTTTGCAGTCTCTGAGGTCCCAAGTTCTATTCCCAGCACCACAAAAAAGGGACAAGGACGTGGCAACCCACTCCCCAGGCAATCCCGAAACAACCAGCCATTGAAAACCCTATAAGGGTCACTATGACTCGGACACGACTTGATGGCACCTAACAACAACAACACATTGTTGGTGGGAATGTAGAATGGTGATATCATTATGGAAAATAGGAGGTTCCTCAAAATATTAAAGAAGGTTCCTCATTATGGAAAACATAGACAGTCCTCAGAATATTAAAAATAGAACTATCACATGGTCAGATAGTCTTATCTTGGGGTATATATCCAATAGAATTGAAAGCAGGATCCCAAAGAGATATTTGCACTCCTATGTTCATTGCCTCCCATGTGTCTGTCAACTTGTGCTGTGAGGGCCTGCATGTTGCTGTGATGCTGAAAACTATGTCTTCAGTATTTCAGATACCTGAAGGGCCACCCATGGTGGACAGGTTTCAGCTGAGCTTCCAGACTAAGATAGGTTAGGGAGAAGGACACAGCAGCGTACTTCCAAAACAATTAACCATTGAAAACTGTATGAATAGCAGGGAAGACTGTTAAATATTGTGCCAGAAAATGTGCCCCCACCCCATGTTGGAAGGCATTCAAGAGACACCTGTGGAAGAGTTGCCTTCTCAAAGTAGAATCAACCTGAATGATGGGAATGGAGTAACTCCTGGGACTGCCTTTTGCTGGTACAGTATGACTCAATGAGAAGAAACACAGTGGCTGCAACATTAGACTCACACATATGAAGATTGTGTTCCTGGCACAGTGTTGGGTAGTGTTTTGTTCTGTTGTACATAGGGTCTCTATGAGTTGACAGCATCCAACAACAACCTGTTTATTGCAGCATGAGTCACAATAGCCAAGACATGAAGGCAACTTGTGTCCAACGACAGATGAATGAATACAGGAAATGTGCTATATACATACAATGGAATATTATTCAGCCTTATAAAAGAAGGAAATCCTACCTTTTGTGGCTTCATGGAGGAATCTATATGGAGGAAATGATCCTAAGTGAAATAAGCCAGTTATAGAAGGACAAATACTGCATGATTCTACTTGTATATGAGGTTACTCCAAATGGTCAAATTCATAGAAGCAGAGAATAGACTCTTGGTTCCTAGGGGTTGGGGAGAAGGGAAAATGAGGAATCACTGTCTGAAGGGTATAAAGTTTTAGTTATACAAGATGATTAAGCTCTAGAGATCTGCTGTTCAACATAGTTCCCATAGTTAACATAATATATAACATAATACATTGTGCAATTTCAAATGTGAGGAGGTTAGACCTCATGTTGTGTATTCTTAACGCAAAACACACACATGCACACAAACATACACACACACCATACACACACAGTAACAGAAGGAAATTCTTGGAGGTCATAGTTCTATTTAATACCTTGACTGGTTTCACTGTATACACATATGTCCCAATATATTGAAACGTATGCAGTAAGTATGTGCCATTATACCTCAATACAGCCTTGAAAAAGGAAAATAGATGTCACCCATCAATGAGATCATGAATAGTTATTTCTTACCTTAAATCCATGCACCAGTTTATCAAATGTTCAAGAGCTACAACTGTTGGGAAAAGATGCTGACAAATTTAAATTCCTGTGTTTCTTCATGTATTTGAGGAATTCCCATAAGCTGATGTTGCTTTTGTTGATCCTCTTCTCTGACCCCCACAAAGATTTACAAACTCTGCCTTTCCTTTTGTGAGCCTCATCAAGCATACATGTCTTTTTACTCAGTTGGGCCACAAATTCCATATAAAGAGGGACTACACATATTGTTTGTTTATCCGCACACTTAGCACATGCCTGCCACATATTAGTGCTGAAATTCTTTTTGAATAAATGGATTAATCTTATGAAGGAGAAATGACTTCATATTTATTTTTCATCCAATTTCTCAGAGCTGTAAGATGGGCAAGCATGCTCATAATAGGTTAAATGATTTGCCCAAAGTCATACCAATATGGCTTAGTGCCAGAACTTGATATCATCGCTTTTGATTTTGTGTCCAGTGTCCTTTGGACTAAAGAACAATGTTTCCAATTAAGAGACTGTGCTAGGTAATGTGGGCATGTAAAGATATCTAACTGTATCTGCTTTCTAGAAGTCAGAGGCTGAATTAATGTATTTTGAGTGCAGAAGAAAAAGAAAAAGTGCTATGGAAGTATAATAATACTTTATACTGAGTGTTGGGAAGGGATTATGTATTTCATAAGAACTAGATATAGTTAAAAAAAAAGAGTCCCCAGCAAGTCTGTCTCACACTTAATGTATGCAAGATGCCTGGATATTTACAGTTAGAACACAGGCCTGGTTAAGTAAGCCAGAAATGGATTTCTTTTCCATGTAGCTCCATAAATCAGCTATTCTGACCACCCTCCAGCCACAGTGTAGCTGGCTTTGAAAACTTCCAGCAATTTGATAATAAAACAGTAGATAATTGGAGAATTCATTGTGATTTATTCATTGGGAGGACATTAAAGTAAGTATATGGAATAGTACATCTAGGCCAAAGCTCATAGTACATCAAACCTACATAAGTTACTCATTTAAAAAATAATCGTACATCCTCAATTCTACATGGCTCCCTTCATAACTCTGATGGCTCCCATGGTTTATTACAAAGCTGCCATTCCATGAATCCCCAACAGAAGGAGGCCCGTGTTTCCTTTCCCCCTTACCTCAAGTTGAATCTATCCAGGGCTTAGGCTGCAAGCAAGGTCCAGTCTTTCCACTGGATTAAATGTAATGTTGCCAGGGATGTCTGCTTGGGAGACATGACTGCTATTTTCTCTTCAGCTCTCTCCTGATTCACTCAGTTTCCTCAGCTACGTTTTGATCTGGCCAGGCACACCACATGGATATGTGTTTCCTCTTAGTAGTAAGTACTTCAGCAGCTGAGGCCTGCATGAGGTTCACGGTTTCAATTTGTGCCACTTACTGGTTAAAAAAGTTCTTTCATTTCATTTTTGAGAGGTTTCTTCAAAATTGGTAGCAAACTGTTTGCTGTTTCTTTTATTAATTTAAGAACAGATTTAAGGATCAGAATGAGAATGGAAAATGAAATCTATGTGAATGAAAAATTAGGCAGGCTTTACGGTATCTAAAAATCATTAATCTATTGCAAGACATAACAAAAATGACAAAAAGGTTGTTAGGAAATATGTTGCAAATGGACATAAAAATATCCTTGATTTTAGTCTGAACTATAATGTCTTGGGGCTGGGATTTAGCTCAGTTGGTAGAGTGCCGCTCTGCAATCTCTGAGGTCCCAGGTTAGATTTCCAGTACTGCAAAAATGAGAGGACATGGCAATCCACTCCAGTAGCAATCCTGAAATAGTCAGCCATTGAAAACCCTTTGAAGGAGCTGAGTGTGGTGGCATATGCCTGTAATCCCAGCAACTCCGGAGGCGGAGGCAGGAAGATTGCAAGTTTAAGACCAGAGGCAGTCTGTGTAATTTAGCAAGACCCTGTCTCAAAAAAGAAAAAAAAAAATGGGCTTGAGGTGCAGCTCAGTGGTCCAGCACTTGCAGAGCATGCAAGTGCAAGGCCCTGGGTTCAACCCCCAGTACAGAAAAAAAAGAAAAGAAAAGAAAAAGAAAAAAAAAAAAAAAGAAAGAAAGAAAGAAACAAAGAAAAAGAAACCCTATGAGGGTCACTATGAGTCAGACACAACAGCACCTAACAACAACAACAACATGATGGCTTATTTGGAAAAGCTATTTTTGTGGACTTCAAACTGCCATTTATCACAGAAATAATATGATGTAGTTGTTACTTATCTGAAACTCTGTGCTGAATTATCTATATGTAGTGCACTTTAGGAAGTAGACCAATGTTTATTATACTAGATAAAAATCCCAACATAAATAATTCAAGTGCTTGTCTCTACCAAGTAGTTTTAATTGAATCAATGACTTATTTGAGTATGCCAAGTAATTAGAAAACCCCTCAATTTTCTTATATGCTTAGGACAGTATTTCAATAGATAATGAATTTATTCTTCTTTTCCAAACTTAACTTCTCTTAGGTATTTCCGGTTATAAATATTTTATTTTGCTGATAGTCCATAACTTCATATGCGTCATTTTTGAAGTGGTGATCTGGAAGTTCAAATAGAGAATATAGGGTGGAATAAGGGGATACCTCTTAGTGGGAGCAGAAAGACAGCCCATAAAGATCACAATGTGGCACTAATTCTGCATCACACAATTTGACCACTAGCTTGAAAAGGTTTCTCTCTGTATAAACAAAATTGAATTTTATTTTACATCATCTCACCCTCATTACATTAAGTTTTAAATGTTGATTTATTTGGTTGGGCTACTGACAACTACAAACTGATCTGACCATAAAACTATATTTAGATCTAATTCTTCAAAGGGCCAAAGGGTAACAAATTATCCACTTAGTCATGTAGGAATTAATTTTTCGATTTGGCTATTCATAGCATCATTAATGAAGAAAAGCTGCAAGAAAAAACAGACCATTTTCAGGAATGTGATTCAGAACATTAATACCTTAATTTACATAAAATTAGTTACATACTGCTGCAGTAATTTAATTTGTTTGACCAGTACTTTACAACTGTGAAAAATAGATTCAGAAAAACCAGACAAGGAGTTCTACATATTTTCTCCAAATGACTAGTCTCAGAATAATATGAAATGAAGAGAATTAATTACAGGCCAATTCAGAATACTCTAGTGGCAGCTTTGAAATGCATGGATTAGAAACACATTCTTCTTTTTTTCTTACTCTTCAAAAGTCTTCATAAAATGCACACTTCATGCCTGAAATAAATTCCATATTTTTCCAGGTTTCATTACAGCTGTATTAGTAGAAATAATAAAACTAAAATTGTATGATATATATTGCCATCAGACAAAAACCTGGGTCAGTCTAGGTTTCCTGACAATAAGATTACTTAGTGTAACCCACAGGCATGAGGCACAAAATGGACACACTAAACCCATACACTGTTAACATGTTAACACCCAAAACTTAACCACTCTAACTCCTCCCAGAAGCCAAGTGTAATTAATCTGAGCCTTAAATAATTAGATAATAACTCTAAAAAATCAGTCATATGTAACCATAAACAATAAGGCCTTCCATTCTTCCTGTCTTTGTATTTTTCCTGTTTTAAAAAAGTTCTTGCATATCATATATATAGTACATTAAGTATATATATTTACAATTTGAAAATTTTTCCTACCAATATCACTTATAGCTACACTCAATGCTTCTTTTCCCATAATACACCTTAAATAGGCCCTACTTATGTTTCTGCATAGAATTTTCTGAAACCGGGAATTTTAAGTGCTTATTTGTTGTTGTTAGGTGCTGTCGAGTCGGTATCCGACTCATAGTGACCCTCACAGGGTTTTCAATGGCTGACTGTTTCGGGATTGCCTTGGGAGTGGATTGCCAGGCCCTTCTCCCATTTTTGCGGTGCTGGGAATTGAACTTGGGACCTCAGAGACTGCAGTGCAGCACTCTACCAACTGAGCTAAATCCCAGCCCTTAAGTGCTTATAGCCAAGTTGAATTGATAAGTGTAATCATTCTTTCATATGTTTCTCCAACTAGCTATGGATTTGAAGATAAATTATTTGGTTTCATCTCTGTTTGATTTTTGTGTAATTAGGAAAATCATTTTTTCCTTTTGTGTATTAAAAGCTTGATAATATTGATATGGTCAAAAATAATCCAGGTTGATGATGATGGTAATTTCTAACCAAAAGTTTGTGTACTACCAAGAGCATTTAATTTTTTAATGTATTCCTTGAATTGACTAATTATGCTGATTTTTAAATTTATAGAAAAATTCCTAGATTTTTAAAAATGCCATCCTTGTTACATAGTTCATAAATCATTCTCAGTCCAGGAAAGAAAATTTTCTTTATCATTCACCTGTTTTTGTGAATGGGAAAGATCAACCAAAAAGCTACCTGTAAAACTTTGTAAATACTTTTCTTTCCCAGTACAGTCATCCCTCAGTATCTGCAGGGGGTTTGTTGCAGTAGTCCCATAGATGCCAAAATCATGGGATGCTTAAAAGCTCTCAGATAAAATGGCTTATAGCCTATGCAATCCTCCCATATACTTTAAATCATCTCTAGGTTACTTATAGTTCAAGCAGTGTAAATCTTATGCAAGTAGCTGTCATTCTATATTATGCAGGGAATATTGACAAAGAAGAGTACAGATATAATTTTTTCCCTGAATATTTTCAATAGGTTGAATCTGTTGATGCAAAACCAAGAGATGGAAAGAGCCAACTATATGTTTTCTTCTAACTCTAAGTGGATCTATGTTGTAAATCAAATAATGTCTTTAAAGCAATCTTCTAGTGTCATTGCCATGAAGATATCACTTCCTTTTGACTTTCCAAAATGGAATGCAACATGGTGGAGTGTTTGGAACTTCAGGGTGCTTGGATTTGATGTTGATTTTACAATTAGCTAGCTCAGTGACCTTGAATGAGTTCACTAATCATGTCTGAGTCTAATTTCCTCATGGAAGAACTGAGGGCTTTAATTTTGGTGGCCTGTAGGATCTTCTGGTTAACTAAAACCAGTAGTTACTATAGTACTTTCATTTATTTGCTCCATATAGTTTTTCAAAAAGGACAACAGAACTGAATAAATATAAGATTAAGGACATAGTTGAGATGGAAGTGGAATATCATTTTACAAGGTGAATTCCAGAGAGCTACCCCTGGTATGTGATGAAGGGGCCAGGACAGAGGAGCAGATTCATCCAGAGACAAACTTTCAATTGCCTTTGCTCCATTTTCTCATTAATTCTTGGTGTTGGTCTTTTTTCCAATGGAAACTAAGATAACAAGAAGCCTGTTGAAAAGCAAACTATTCAATACCTCAACCTACTTTATCTAGACTATGTTTTGCTACTATAAATTTTCCCTAAGAAAATATCATATTACTAGACAAATCATACATACTGTTTTGTATACAGCTTTATATTATCATGACCTCCACTGTGGCATCCTTTATAGTCAGATCTCCGAAGCTAAGCAGGGTCAGGCCTGGTCAGTACTTGGATGGGAACCCGCCTAAGAACACCAGGTGCTGTAGGCTTGGGAGAAGGACCTGGCAATCCACTCCCAAAAAACAATCAGCCATTGAAAACACTACAAATAGCAGAGAAACACTTACAATACTGTTTCATCTGTTGTAATTAGTGTCACTATGAGTCAGACACAGAGTGGATGGTACCTAACAACAACCACCACTTAAAAAAAATGGCCACTGTAATCACAAAGCTTTGGAATCCTAAAATATATACATAGTGTTGGCTCCTGTCAATGCATTTACATCATTGCTTTAACTATTTAAAAGATTTCTTTCCAGAAATAGTGTATACCCTCACAATTAAGTTTGCTTCAAAATAAACCAAATTTCAAAAGGACCATAATTGATGAAGATAATTTAAAAAGTCGAAAATGGTTCCCACAAATCTCCTCCTTAGTCTAGTATGCAATGTTCCACAAGCCCTGGAAAGCTTCCTAAGCTGGTCATTTATTGGTTTAGGTCAAATGATTTGCTGAATGTAACTTTTATCTATCAGATACTATTTAAGGGGAGCATGTGCTGAACATTACTGGTAAAATGATGAACTTTCTTTGAATAATACATGGTTTGTACCATAAGCTGAATGATGTTACACACACACACACACACAAACACACACACACCCCAAACACACCGTGCCAAACCTATAACACAGAGGGCAACTGAAAAAAAAAAGAGCAAAGTTCCATCACAGCACAAGACAGTAACATGGAGAAACTGAACTGTGAAGCCAAATCCATGAAATTCATTTTCTTAGTACAACATTAGAATATATTCCATAAAATAGCAGAACTACCCAATAAAAGAACAGGCTCTGAAAAGAGTAGTTTTTATGCAACAAGGATATACAGTTAATAGAGTTTTCTCAGATTTTTTCAAACTTTTCATATTTGAAATACATGAACCTTTTAATGTATAGATAATTTATTTGGCATCTACATTTAAATGCTCTGTAGGCATAATTTTTCTGTTAAGTTTTCTTCCCAACTGCTTTCACTGTCAACAAATTACAACAGGGCTGTTCTGTTACAGGATTGGTTCTTAGGTTCATTTCAATCTTCTGTTTGCATAATAATTTTGCAGGACATGAAGCTTCCTTGACTTATTTCAGGAAGGTTGTTGGAATAACTTTAATATTCTTCATTGTATCACTAATAAAATATAAAAAAATTATTATGTGACCTTGTGAATGAACATGGACTGTTCATACATCTGGGTTGTTACTTTTCCCAGAAACTATTTAAGCAAATAAAGGTCATGAAGCATAAATAAGAATAGACATGTTATTTTTTTTAAAACAAAGCTGAGTTTCAAATAGTTCTAAAGGCACAAATGATTTTATTTTTTAATCATCTCTTCTGCCTTTACTAAATTGCCAATTATAAAGTGAAAAATATTCTGTTTACAAAAATCTGTAATTATGTTTAATATTGTTGTAGAAAATATATTTTTACATCAATCTGAACTATGATAAAAGTTATTCTTCCTGAAAGCTATAGTAAATGATAATTGTTTGGTAAAAAATACTTATGTATGTAAAGACAGAACGCTCATAACAAGAAGTAGTTTGTTTTATAAGCATATTAATTTGGCTGAAAAATACAGAAAGGAGATACTATTTTCCTCATGTACATTTTCAGCATCCTTTTCTCTTCTTATGAAAGAATATTGCGCTGCTTCCAATTAAATTGAAATGTGGCATGAAAGTTATCAATCAAATGTAATTATTTTGTGCAAAACAATACCATTCAGAAAATTAACACGTGCACTGGGGAAAAGTGTCAGAACATATCTGTTACTACTGGGACAGCTCCTCTCTTACCACAGTGATGAAATCCTGGAAACATTGCTTGGGGCTTCCTGGCATCATTCACTTTTCCTTAGGCCCACTTTGCTTCCATGGTGGCTTTGTGGGTGCCTTCTAATCCAAGATGCAGAAAAGGAATCAGAACAAAACTTTCTGGATGAAACTACCGGGAATTCTTAATTTCATTTGGATAGCCCAAGCTGGCAACATTCTATGAGTGCAAGCTTGGCAGATGGTGATGCAGGATGCAAAATGTGACTTTGAAGTTCCCTTTGTATGACTTCTTCATCCTTCTCAACCTCCTCCACCCCATGTCTAGCAGGATTCTGGCTGCCTGAGGATCACACCTTGACATCTACAGAGATCTGGCTTTATCGCTGACATTCTACTAGCATGAATTTGCCTTGTTATTCATTCCTTTAAGGCTTATTATCTCACAGAGTTTATCTGTATAGGGAAAAGAATAGAGGATCTGGGTTCATGTGTCCCAGAATAACAACACTACCCAGCAAACTGAATAGTGAGTTAAGGCAAAGGTGTCAAGTACATGGTGTCCTAGACTCCCACCCACCACACACATGACAATGTATCTTGGTATTCCTTCTGCGGGGTTTGTACAAGATCTCACATGCCTTGTATCACTGTTCTTGATATTATCATTGCAATGATTTGAGTCAACTCACAAATTGAAACCAATTTTTTTATCCCAGAGTAATGTCTCCTACATCCATGTTTAAATTCACATCTTAACAAGAGACTTCTGATGTCAAAGATTCACCCATATCAATGTTTAGTTCTGCTAAGCACTAAGACAAACTGATGTTCCCAGAGAGAACTTTACCGATAGCTTCTTAGTCAAGCTCTGCTGTTGTTGTTGTTAGGTGCACTGAGTTGGGTCCAACTCATAGTGACCCTCATAGGGTTTTCAGTGGCTGATTGTTTCAGGATTGCTTAGGGAGTGGATTGCCACATCCTTCTCCCATTTTTGCAGTGCTGGGTATTGAACCCAGGGACTGAGGCAGCACAGAGTGGCACTCTACTAACTGAGCCAAACCACAGTGCCAAGCTATGCTTGTTGTTAGGGGCCATTGAGTCAAATCTGACTCGTAGTGACCCTCATAGTGTTTCCAATGGCTGATTGTTTCAGGATTGTTTCAGGAGTGGGCTGCCAGGTCCTTCTCCTATTTTTGTGGTGTTGGATATTGAAACCAGGATCTCAGAGAGTGCAGCACCGCACTCTACCAACTGAGCTAACCCTCAGCCCCAAGAAGCTGTTGTTAGGTGCTGTCATTGTATTTTGGGATTGCTCCGGGAGTGGATTACCAGGTTCTTCCCACATTTTTGTGGTGCTGGGGATCGAATCTGCATCTTTGGAGAGTGCCGAGCAGTACTATATCAACTGAGCTAAACCCCAGCCCAGGTGTGCTAGTCATATAAAATCTAAAAATGCAGCTTTCCCATGTAAATTCTTACAAATAAATGGTCTAAATAATAGAAGTCTTCCTTCTGCTGTGCTCTTAAGCAGTCTTATCCCCTATTTCTTCATTGGATTCCAGCATCTCAGCTATCGACTGCATGGATGATCACTTTGTGATGTGCATCTTTGTATCTCCAGCTCAGGACTTGGGACCTTAGAGCTGGATGTAGTTGGATGCAGCTTTGTGGGATGCAGTGGCTGGAAAGGTCTTCCTGTACCACTTTGTAACCTCACTTTGTCACTTTACTCGTGCTGGGAGCTAAAAGCCCTCACAATGGAGTTCAGGCCCATGTCATCCAATGGCTAGCATTGTTGAGAAGGCCTTCATAATTGGTCTTGTCTTGCTCTGCTGTGTCACCGGATTTCCGTTCCACTCCCAGTCCCACTTGCCTTGACCCCGGTCATTCCAGCCTTACTGTGCTTAGGATGCATGCTTACCTATTACCCAGTCCTGGGTCACCGGGGTCCTTATTCCTTCCTCAAAGCCTCTTCTAGTCACTCTTCTCCTATGCCAACCCCTCCGGGCCTTAAGGACTCAGCTTAACATTCACTTCCTCCTAGTTACCTTTCACTGAAGCCTTGGCCTGAATTTGGTTTTCCCAATGACTCCCTCCAGGGAGTCTTTTTCTGTAACTTCTCATTCTTATTCTTACAATTCTGATTTCCCAACTATTGGTGTAATGTCTATTTATCTGACTAGATTACAGGTTACATAACTTCAGGGGTATTTCTTTTCTACCACAGTATTCTCAGCACTTAGTTCAATGCCTGGCATTTAATAGGTACTCATTAAATTTCATTGAAAAATTAAAATAGCTAGTTAATGTCAGAGCTATAGCTGGAAACTAAGATATCTATTCTTACATTCTAACCCCATCAGGACAGGCTTCCATAAAAATCTATAAAGGTAACTATACTAAAGTTTTCCATCATAAAAGAATAGTGGTTTTCAATTTTACCACAAAGAAGTATATAATTTTTATCAGATTTTAAGTCTTGGATTTAATGACTGCAATTGACATTTTTGATAAAACTGCTGGAAGTTTATTTTATAAGAATTTATATCAGGAATTAAGTTTGGGCAAATACTAATCTTAAATTTTTTAATTCAAACAGTAAGAAGAGTCCTCCATGGAAGCATGTTGTGGAGGTCAGAACAAGATTTCCAAAGTGAATAGAAGTGGAGGTTAAATCTCAGCTGCATTACTTTATTGCCTTACCAGGCTGGGAAAATTTCTTAAATAGTTCTGAAGATCAATTTTCTTATTTTTAAAATAGAGAATAATTATAATACTTACCCTTTATTTAGCCTCTGTCCTATTTATTTCTCTTCTCTAATTTCAATCTAGAACTGTGTTTGTCTCAATAAATATGGTATTAACGAATAAAGAACTTAGTGCAATGCATGTCAGGTAGGAAATGCTCAGAACATTCTGGCTTCTATCTCTATTGTTATGCTGATGAATCTACATTTATCTATATACCATAACCTCTGCAGTGCCTGGTACAAAATAGGCCCCGCTAAAAACAGTACAATGTGGATGAAAGCTTTTGCCCATACAAATGCTCCATAGAAATCCAATGTGTTTTCTTTAGGAAATACAATTTCCCAATGCAAATAACTGTATGCTCTTCCAGTATAGAGACCTACTCTGATGTGTCATATCTAAAGAGATGGCCAGTAATTATTCTTTCTAAGTTTCTTAACTCTACTTTCAAATCAATGTTAAAAGTTGCTTTTCATTATAATTTTCATTTAAAAACTACATGGTATAAAAATATAAGTTGATTATGTTAAAAGCAACAGGATATAGTCAGTAAACCCCTTTCCTATTATTTTTCAAAATATGAAAAAGTACACATACAATTTAATAAATTAAAACTGTATGAATATGTCATAGGTCATTTCCATAGGAAAGAAAAGTTGAAAAATTTTAAGTGTTATATTATGCACATAACTGACAAAAGGAGACCACTTCTTAGTGTTCAAATGGTCTCCCATTTCTCACATCCTATTTTTATCACTACAAATGCTTCCTGCTTATAAATTCTTAACTTGCTAATTGAAAATTTATCACAGTATTTTGGTAACAGATTAGCTATTATTTCATCAAGGTATTGAGATAGTTTAGTTTTCCCAAGGTAATTATTGTGGTATTCCAAAGATATCTAAACATTATAAAAATTTGAAGCTGTTAAAATTATACATTATATATTTTGATTGTCATTAGCAACATGCCACGATTGTATTTTAAATGATACAGGCTATATGATGTTCATTCTAATAAGAACACAATGAATCTAATAAACATGACATAAGTTCCTAAATTTTGTAAAAGTAAGTAGTATTACTATGCAGTGAAGAACACAGGCATTCTTATCAAAATTCAATTTTCTCATCTGTAAAATGGTGACAATAGTAACTGAGAGAATTGATATGAGGAGTCAATGAAAGAATGCATGCAAAACACTTAGCATATCGATTGGCTTATTTTAACACAACGTAAATATTCATTTCACGATCCTGCATGGAGAAAAGAGTGAGCATGAGATACATTTTGTGGTATAAATTACAATGAGTGTTGTAAAATGGAAGAGCAGAGAAATGAGGAGAGGTCATCGCTTCTTTCTAAACCCATCTGTGAATATTTGTGGAAGAGATAAGACTCAGGTAATGGAATAAGTCTGGCCAACCAGAAAGGTAGGAGGGTCAGGAGGTTCAAAACCTGGCAGAAGGTTTAGAGCAAAGAGGATGGAGAAAAAGGCAGCATATTATAAAAATGTGCAGCAGGATTTGATGCTTGTGAAATGAGAAGACTCCCTTGTTATGTTAATGGTGGCTGCTGCTGATTTGAAATTTAGTGACAAGCCAAGATGTTGCTACAGTCAGATGTTGATCTACAGAGGCAATGGGTCCAACTTTTAGGGAATTTTTTTCCTAATCTGGCAGTAATGTAAGCAGTGTGAAAACCTGCGCAAATGCTCTTTTGGGTCATTATACTTGTGCACATCATCGATAATATATTTGGAGCAGATAACACTTTAGGCTTGTTAAATTTATTTGTTTTTCACAAATCATTTTTGAAAATGTCCACATGATATCAAGCCTTCTCCTTAAATGTAACATATTTATCATATGAATCTTTATTTATTAAATTTTATTTGCTGTCAAGAGAGACGGACATGAATCCACTGTTTAATAAAATGCCTATTGATGTGAGAAAAAAAGATTGCAAGACCTGAGGTGGAAGCTCAGTGGGTTGGAGAAATGCAAACGTCCCCTATGTTTTATCTTCACATGACAAAATGCATTATGGTCAAAATTGGATCGTCTCTAAATCACAGCTTTCTAACATTCCAAAACCTGCATAATAAAACCCTGTGCTTTTACTTAGGCTTCATTTTTAAATTCCTCGAGCAACCATTTTGTCATAAATGCTACTAGGTCATTGTGATCCTTTTTTTTCTTACAACATTCCTTTATACATAGTTATTTCAGATACATTAAAGGCAATTATAATTACCTTGGCTATATAAAACAACACCTCTTGTATGCAAGGAGGATGTGATATACGGGGTGCAACATATACTGGTGTCAAAAGCAAGTTATTTTCATCAGACAATTATAGTTGTCTTTGACATCAGGCCCACATTTCCCACCAATTAGTACAAACTGCAGGGTGCAATTCTAGAATTCTGCAGTGCTAGCAGTTAGTGGTAGTAAGTGGAATTTAGGGCATTTAAATACTGTAAGGCCCAATAAATATTCTGCTTTAACATCCGTTGCTTCAAATCGATAGTCCATGTTGTCTGCACATCATTTTTCTTCAGCCAGAAAGTACATATGGATTTTATTTTTTGTTGGGATATTAATTCCTCTTGTCAATAAAGTGCTTAATTTTCATTTTAACTCTTATGTCTCTCCTGCATGCCGTAGAACTATTTATGAGATCAAACGTACAATCGCTGGTGGGGAAAGAGGAAGAGAGATCAGTGGAGGATTTTTGTAGAAAAGAAGTATCAGGAGTGAAGAGTAAAACTTTTTCTTTTTTCTTTTTTTCTTTTTCTCTTTCTTTCTTTCTTTCTTTCTTTCTTTCTTTCTCTCTTTCTTTCTTTCTTTCTGCATCCTGGGTCCTTGTATTATTGGATATTCTTTAAATATTCAATTGTTAGAGTAAAAACAATGTAAACAAGCCAATAGGGTATGTCTTGTCCCTTTAGGAATTTTATTTCTCAATTGAGAAATATATAAGTAAAAATATCTGTGACTATGTGTTGGCAGGACTAAGGGAGAAAAAGTAGGTGTGAAAATTAATCCATTGTTTTACCTACTTGGTACCTAGAAGCTCAGCTTGTGGTTTGTTCTTTATGCAATTTACTAATTTGATCAACTATTTTGAAGCTCACTAGCGTAATATTTGAGACTCCCCAGATTTCATCAGAATGCCAGACTTAGAAACAATAGCCAGCCAGGTCTTGGCCTTCCAGTAACTTATGCTTTTACTTTCTCCAAACAAAAGGTAGTTGCGTCCACTTATGTTACTTAGACTTAAGCATTTTCCTTACATTTCATAATCTCAGATGTTACATGGTTAACAATATTATTTTAGATTTCAGAGTTCAAGTATTTTCCTTTCAGCTAAGTCACCTGGGACTTTTATAAAGAAATATACAACAGGAAGGGGTGGCACTGTCTGCCTTTTACAAATGAGACCTAATTTCCCTCTTCCAACACTAAAAGTATGGGGCTATCCAAGAGTCTTCTGAGCTGTGCATGGTGACACAGGCCTGTAATCCCAGCACTTGGGAGGCTAAGGCAGGAGGATCATTAGTTTGAGGCTCACCTGGGCTACACAGAAAGATATTGTCTTTTTCGTTAAAGCATTATTAAATGGTAAGTGCAATTTTTAAAAAGCCCAGTAAGAAAGAATCCTCCTAGGCAGCATTGTAATGTATGGGCAATGTGAAAGACTAAAACCGTGAAAGGTTGTTGGTAGTGTATGGAGCTCCCATGGGGAGGAAAGGAAAAAGATTCTGCAGAGTTGTTCAATCAGTGAACATAGACTCCAGCAGCTCATGTCTTCTTCTCAAAGTGTTATATTCTCCAATTTCCCAAGCACTTTCTGCTTTTTCTCCTCAGGGAAGTTTACAAGTATCTGTCAAAGAATACCATAGGAATAGAGCATTGAATGTGAATTGAAAATGAGAAATAGAAAGATTCAGTGGACCACAGACATCTTTTAGACATTTGTTCACTTAATCTTTCAGTGTTTATGAAGAACGTACTGGGAGGGTGACAATGTAGGGGTGAACTGGACATGGATTTCACCTCAAGAATTCATGGTTTAGGGAATCTGACACAAGCACATCAGTATAATGTATGACTTGTGCCACAGGAAAGGCACAAGAAGAAACATGATGGGCGTGTTCAAAAGAGAAATTGTTTGTCATTAGGTGCTGTCCCAACTCATAGAAAGCCACATAGGGTTTTTAATGGCTGATTGCTTTGGGATTGCTTTGGGACTGGATTGCCAAGTCCTGCTCCCGTTTTTGCAGTGCTGGGGATCGAATCCCGGTCCTCAGAGAGTGCAGAGCAGCGCTCTACCAACTGAGCTAAACCCCAGCCCCAAGGTAAATGGAGAGTCAGATAACCCACCCTTGCACTTGTTCCACCAATGGCTTTTGATGTAGTCCCTTGCAGCTTTGGTTTCTCTCTATTGCCAATATTAGGAACTGATCACTGATTTAAATAAGAAATAGAACACATGAGTGACAGTGAGTCTCTCTACCTGGAAGTGTTCATTTGAGGTACTGTATTTCTAGTCAACGGATCACTTTCAGTGGCTGCAAAATATACCTATTGAAGGACAATATAGCTCCAAAGGTTGGGTAATCATTCTTACTTTTCTACTGAGGATGAAGTCAACCCAGACAAGAGAACTCCACCCCCCAAATTGTCACATGATGCATAATAGAAACTAGTGGCAAAATAACCTCAGAGATAAGCTCCCTAAATCCCCCTTAGTTGAGCAATCCATGGGCATGGTCTTTCTTTTTCCTAGACATTGAGGTAGGGAGTAAC
Organism: Pedetes capensis; assembly: GCA_007922755.1. NCBI lineage: Eukaryota > Metazoa > Chordata > Mammalia > Rodentia > Pedetidae > Pedetes > Pedetes capensis. The sequence goes on along the minus strand of VMDO01005370.1, from coordinate 27,820 downwards.
AGAGCCTACACAGGCAACTCTTTTTTTCTCTAGAATAAGAGAAAGCAAATGCTATCATATGATTCAGACTTGACTTGTTATGATTATTTCCAGCATAGCTCACTTGCCCAAACCTACCCGAGTAATTAACGCAGCATTGTGCTTACCAGCCAAAGCATCATTGGACACAGATCACAAGCACACACACTCTGCTATGACTCGTGGTCCAAAAGACCTTCTGGTACCAGCCCTCCTGGACCAGTGCTGGAGGGAGATGAGGGCAGTGTTTTCCCGAAGCAAACCACCACTGCATCTTTACTGCCATTTAGCTCTTCTTTAAATTTTCCTTCCCGGGAATACTAGCATGGAATCTCATCAGTGCGTCAGCCTCTTCTCCGAGTGGCACTGAGTGTGTCTTGCCAATGGTTCATGGAGGATATAAGCTCATAACACCCATTAGCATTAATGGGAGTCATCTGCGTAAATCCCCTCACATCGATTAGAGAATGGGCCTCTTTTGATTTTAGAAATCTTTCCTGTGAGGATTTCCCTTGTGTCTAGTATGGGCATATAAATGGCCATTTTATTGTATTAAATATGTATCACATCCATCATTTTTAACGCTGTGCTGTGATGAAGACTTCTCATTTCTGGGATCAGTTCGGAAAATATTTAAACTTGGCAAGCTAAACAAGCCTCGGTGGAGAAAGCCTAAGGGCCCCATTCAGGGAAACATTATCTACCATTTATGCTTGATTTAAAAAAAACATGCACAACTGAAATTACTTAGCAAAAGAGTGTGGACAACATTGTTTTTTGACTAAATTACAGGCTTTTAATATTCATTAGCAGTGACTTTTCCATTATTCAGCCAAGAAAATCTGTATAGAAACCAGGAGAGAGGAGGGTGTCACTGCTTGAAATTCACAAACAACTGCTGATGTTTGTTAACAACAAATAAGAGCAACTATAAAAGGCCAACTTAGGTTCTTGATCTAAAGTGGCTATGTGGAGTGACCTCTGCACAATTATCCCCCTGTGATCATGACATTTGCACAGAGAGGTGGGATGAAAACTAAATGAAATCCATATTATTCCCCATTTTTACATCATATGTTGCAAATTTGCAAGTGGAGAATAGCTGCTTGTTGAACTCCCAAAGCAGAGGCAGATAAGCTGTGCAGGGTTGCAGGCTGCAGGCACAGCTGACTAATAGATTGCTTTTATTTAGTGTTTAGATAACCACACTTCCTGCAGGTAATCATTTGCTCTATCGCTCCTGATTATACTACGGTATCCCTCTTTTCACACATTTCCCTGCTTGCTTATAAGTAGCTTTGGAGCTTGACAATGAACGTTTGATTCTTGCCCTGCCTGTACTGAGGTGCTGGCTGTAAGCAGGCAATTTAGATTCTCTGGTCCTCAATTTCATTCTCTGCACAATGGGAATGCTGCAGGATTATGTTCAGGATAAAAGGCAGTAATGTTCATGAAGCCCTGGCTCAGACTCCAGCACAGAATATGTGTTTAGTCTATGGCAGACATTGTTATTGAGGAACTAAGATTCTGACAAAGAAGATGTGGGAACAGGCTGGAGAACATTCATGGCCACTGGGGCAGTCAACATTGTGGGTGGCATTTCTGACCCTACTGCCAGAGTGACCCTACTGTCAGGGAAGTATCACCCCACATAAAGTATCACATTTCCCAGTTCTATCTTCAACAGTACATTTTACACAGTTCAGAGATGAATGGAGACCCTACCTCATTAGCATGTCACTTGGACCGCAGACTCTTTTTAGAGGATTGATATGTCCTCAGAGTACTACTTTTGTGTCCTTTAGATTTGCTGATCAGAGAAAAACAACCCTGATTTGGTGAGAACCAAGAAGGGCTCAGGTGTCACATTCATGTCCAGCCACAGCTTCTATTGGGTAGGCAACCCAGTGTCCCCAGCTCCTATTGCCTGCACTGATCCCATATCTCTTCAAATAATAAATAATAGTTTGGCTGGATTCATTGAAGGAGTTCATGTGTGATTATATAATGATGGTGTTACTTAAATAAGTCTTAGTATACTTGTCTTTTCTTCTTCTTTATATAGTCTTCATGCGCAGAGTTCCCTTGGAGTCCCTAAGAGAATGTCCTCAGTTATTGTATTATCTCTCGCAGAATTAATTGACTCCCTTTTTAATCAGCTGGTCAAGAGGGTGTCTTCTTCATTTTTCTTTTCTTCCTTCCTTCCTACCTCCTTTCCTTCCTTCCTTCTTTCCTTTCTTTCCTTTAAGGAGAAATGTATTAAATTCCCACTTAAATATATTCCACAGCTCTGGCGTCATCCTGTGCTTTAAAAAATCTCTTTTGCCCTTTTCAGACCTTTATTCTCATCAAGGTTTTTGCAATGAAAGGAAACTTCCAACCATGTCCAGCAAGTCACACCAGACAGCATTGCGTCGTGGAAATTGGTGACATTTACAGAGGAGGAATATTGGAAGGACATTTGTGGGCTTATTTGCTAAGATTAATAGGGGGAGACGATTAAAGATCTGGCTTTCCCTATGTATACACGCGGGCATGTAAAGATGGGGGTGTGGGTGGAGGAGAGAGGCAGGATTTAAGAAGACAAAGGCCTAAGGCAATTTACATTAGGGTTTACAATGGTTTTGCTGCAAGCATGCAGAACTAACTGGGTTTAGATTAAGGCAGTCTAATTAGTGTCATGTCAAACTGGCAGTGATCATAAGACAAGAGAGAGGTCACTTTTGTCATCTTCTTGGTCTTTTGCCCTTAAATATAGAGCTGCATAAAGTACAATCTCCTTCTTGTTAATGGAAGCAGAAT
>VMDO01005370.1:0-22500 GCA_007922755.1 Pedetes capensis | reverse complement strand
GTCTTAAACTACTTAGCAAAACAAATCTGCTCAAGTGAGTCGGAATTGGAAAAAAGCATTTTGCAATTTAGCATGTTTTCTTAGACGAACCTACCAAAAGGAAGGAAGTGATTGTTGAGAAAATATTTAATTAATTTGGTATCATGTGCATGTGTTCTTTGAAAAGCTCCTGAGCCACAATACTTTTTTTTTCTGATTATGAATTTCTCATTTTTACAAAACATAATGTTATAATGGCCATCTTATTCACTGTCAAATAGATGCTCATTTATAGCGATCAAAATGCTTGAAGAAGAGAAACAGATTTATTTTGGCTTTGGACAGCTTATTCAGTAAACACTTTTTTATTTGCTCATTTGTAAGGATGAAGCAAAGAATAAAATCTAATTTATTATTTTATTAGAAGTCTGTATCAGAGTGATGCAGGAGTGTGGATTTAAGAAATCTGTAAATCTCTTTAATAAAGGCCTGGGGAATTATTAGCAAGAACAAGTGTAGAATGCTTGACAGTTACATTTCCAAAAGAAAAACACAATAATCTCATTAAAGAAATTACTGACAGCGGCTCACAGATGTTAATGGTTGAAGTAACAAAGGACACACAATATCAGAAAGCAGATTATCTTTTACTTCCTTTAGAATTTTACTATCGATTTAACTTATTGAGGACATCAAAACGGCAAGTTTGTTCTGCACTCAACGGTCTTCTTTCTCAATACCAAGCAATTTAGAATAAAAAATAGTTTTATGCAATGGCCACTACAATTTAAACGCAAAGAATTGCTCAATCCATCAAATAAAAAGTCTTATGTGAAAATGAAACTGAATTCTGAAATACAACAACCATATGGAAGACCGCCCTGAAACTAAACACTATTTACATTCTGGAACACATGCAGATATAGTCACACACATTTATTTATATAAATTCTTTTTGTCTCAGTGGCTATATAGGAAATTATTTAGGTATGTATGGTAAATTCATAGCTTTGAGAATCAGATTTTTTTCTTTTGTGTACTCACTTCCTCTTATTATTTTTAACAAGGAATGACTGAATTATTTACTTAAATGATACTTAAGGGCAGTCTAATAAACAAAGAGGAGGTTTTGCTTTAAAAGAAAAAATAGAATTATAAAATATCACCTATACTATTTCCCTAAAAATCTTACATGCTAACAGCATAGGTGATGTGGTTCCATTTAGATCTGTCTAGTTGTTTTTGAGATATTTTGTCCAATATGCCAAATCATGGTATGCAACCTGCTGTATTACATTATACAGAATATTACTCATTTGGATCAAAGTTAAGAAAGATGGTTTGTACACTTAATTCTTTAATCTTTCACCTGAGCCTCTTAAATGTTTCAGTGTTCTGAAAGCTACACACTATCCTAAGATGTAGTAAATATTCAATTATGTCCATTTTGTACTTGAGAAAATGAAAGCACTTACAGACTACTGATCGGAATAATGTTTTCAAATGTGTTAATGCAGCTAAGCAATCCTAAATCCTGGGCTGAAACTCACTGGGCACACTGCCTGACAAAGACTGGGCGGTAAGAATCTGAATTCCAGATTCCCACAGTGTGGGAATTTAGACAAGCCACTGATTAACACTCTTCCTGCATTACAATATATCTCAATTCAAGATGAAATGCTTTAAGTTTTAGGCATGACTTTTCTGATGGAAGGGAATATATAGAGAATTAGAAATGTCTGTTTTGGCTTAGGAAGAGATATCTTATGCTTTGATATTATATCAACTTAATATATAACATGCAGGTAGAAATACTATTCCACACCATAAGTTGAGAGGTATCTAAGGCAGTGGTGAATCCGTGCAGTCAATTTTGTCTAAAGTTCTTAGTGTAGCAAAGGAAAAGTTTAAAGTCTATATGATCTATAAACTAAAATCATACATGTGACTTGAAAAACAAAACAGAGGATTTTAAGTGTTGATATTTTCATTTATACTCTAAAAATTTGAGTGTTTTAATTACTTCACCTTTAGATTTTAAGTTGTTGGTACCATAAAAGATATGCAGTATAGTGAAGGAAGAAACAGTTTTCTAATGAAATTAGACAGAAATGGGAGAGAGAGAGAGAGAGAGAGAGAGAGAGAGAGGGGGGGGAGAGAGAATCTTCTAGATCTGTGAATGTATTGTGCATTTTATTTATAAAAAAATCTTCAAAACATTTTTATATAGGTCTTATTCCTAATTTGAAAATATTTCTAGTGGAGCAAAGTTTCTTGCAAGGAACCAAAATGAATTTGCATGGGTAGTTACTGATGTATAGAACTGGTATAAGTTTTCCTAAGTTTATTTTACAGGGATTTGAGTCAGAAGAACTCTAATAGGGTCTAACAGAAATCATTTTACATATAGTAACGACTACCTCAGACATTAGTCTTTAATCTCCAAGAGAAATAAAATACACTTAAAGTAAGTGTAACTGTTCTCACCCTGGCAATCTGCAAGTGAGAATATAGGGAAAACTCTTATTTCCCATAGAATCTTTGAAAATGGAAATGATACATGAGAAAATGAACAACAGTTTGCATTTCTACACTGTCCAAAAAGGATGTTACATTTATGGAGCACCAACTGCATGCTTTTATGCATGTTGCCTCACTTGATTTAAAAAATAGACCTTTTCTTTTTTTTTTTTTTTAAGTTTTAGATTCACAGAAAAATCAAGAAAACAGTATGGAGAGTTCCTATACACCCTGAGAACAGTTTCCCTTATAATTATCATCCTGTATTAATATATTACATTTGTTATGATTATTAAGCCAATATTGAAACATTGTGACTAACTAAAGTACCTACTTTTTTTTAGATTTTTTGTTTTGTTTTGTTTTTACCCAATGCCCATTTTCTGTCCGAGGATCATGTCCAGGATATCACATTACATTTAGTTGTCATTTTTTCTTAGGCTTCTCTTGGCCATGACAATTTCTCTGACTTTCCTTGTTGATGATCTTGACAATTTTGAGGAATGTACTAGTCAGGTATTTTGTACAATGTCCCTCCACTGGAATTTTCCTGCTGATTTTCTTGATTTTAATAATGATCCTATTGAGCTGATATTTTTGCAAATGAAGAAACTGAAGTGAACGGAGTTGAAGTAAGGGAACTACAGTTACACAGCCAGTGAGAGATTGTGATGTCCATCCCCATGTAGATTCGGCCACACTGTACTCTTACGTAGCTATTATACTCCTAAGCCTAAAGTAGGCCAGTATTTGTTCATTTACTTCATTTCTATGAGGCTTAATCTGTTTTCTCATGTGAAAAGGGTCTAATTGCCTATTTTGCAAAAGGATAAATGAACAGATAAATAAGATTGGATGTGAATACAAAATCAAAGGAAACAAAAGAAAATAGCCAGGCATATGGTTCTTTGGATGTTAAAATAGTTAACCATCTTTGAGCCGACTCCACTGCAGTATCTTTTTGTTTTTTGGTTTAGTGAAGTTATAACAGCAAAACTAAGCATTTCTTCTTCTTCTGCACCCAATTCCAGGGTAGACAAACTGACTTGGATGCACAGTGGCAGGAAAGTTTTCTTCCCCTTGGGAACCACCCTTTCCTTCTCTTTGGCCCCTGCCCTCTACCATCCAGGGAGAACAGTACTGATCAGACTGTGAGTTGTGAGTGGAGATGATAGACAAAACCTGTCCTCCAAAAGACCTCTTTTCAGTCACTGCTTTGCGTAGATACAGCGTTGGGGACACAGCATCATCTCCGAAAGACAATTAATAGTTCCATGTAATTACAGAACTGATGGAGGACTTAGCGTGGGAGCTTTTAAAGCTCCCCGAGATGTAGGCTCCTGTGTAGGTGAGGCAGTCAGTCTCCAGGAGGGTGGTCCTGACACCCATATTTCTGGATTGAGAACCACTCACCTATTTCCGGCAGCAAAAGATGCAAATAATAAGCTTCACTGAGCAGCCTTTCATCAAAGGACATTTAACTCATTGAGAACATGCCAGTTTCTGTGTATCCAAAAATGAATAACACAAACATGCCTGCTGTCAGGAAGAGAATAGTCTGTAGGGGATGGAACAGTAATCAGACTACAGAGAGACAGAGGCAATACTCCAGGCAGGTGCAATATGCTTAGGGAGTGCTCTTGGGAGAATACTCTGCAAAGCCACATGGAAGCAAACACCTAGTTGAGCTGGCGCTACCATCTTGCTGTAAAATTTGGGAAAGATTTTGTGACCTCTTGGAGTTTGATTTTCATTTTTAAAAAGGTCATATTTCATTATATTTAAAGCTAATCACATATTCATTTGTAAGAAAATGCTACCCTGTGCTAATTGTTTCACCATGTTCTTTGAAACACTATCAGGCACAGGGTGTCTGAAGGGGGCACCTTTTGGTATCTATGTAGTTAGCCAACCTTACTGATAAACAACACATTTAATACACACAGGCATACTCAAATTGGTCTCTCCTGCCAATAACTATTGCAGCACAACAAGCAACCCTAAAATTTAGTGAATTAAAACAATATTTGTTTGGCTCACAAATCTGCAAATCTGAGGCGACATCTTGTCTGTGCTCCACTCACTACCACCTAGGCATGGGGATCACCTAAGTCCTATTTGTTCATGTGTTGATGCAGGAGTTCAAACACTTAGGGGCTAGAAAATCCTGGGGCATCTCCTACTCTTTGTGTTCTCTCCACCTGGTCCTCAGTGTGGAGATCCAGACTTCAAGGTGGGTGCCTGTCCTGTGGGAGCCAGGAGGAGTTCTACCACCTTTCCCTACTGATAACTAGGAGTGGTACAGTGTTATCTGTCTCACATACCACTGTTAAAAGGGAGTCATGAAGGCCAGCTCCCAATCAAGAGGAGAGGAATCAGAATCCACTTTGTTACAGGAGGAGTCAAAATATTTTTGAGTCACAGTGGCCACGAGATAGCAGAACTTTCTACATGATAAAATTTCATTTGAACACAAGGTTTCTTTTGAACTTTTAAGTTTGTATAACCAACTACTTATAGTAGATGTGAAGACAGCTAAGATACCATTCATGCTAAGACCTATTAAAAAAAATAACTCCTTCCCTGTGATGGTAATTCCTGGCAAAGTTAAAAGCTAGTGAAGTACAACCAGTAACAGTAGTACACAGCATCTATATGCATTACATGCACGGGGGAGCCACTCACCCATTCCATATATTTTATCTCATTCAATTCTAACAAGTCTATAAAGGCTGGTAGTTTTATTAGCCCCCACTTTAGAGACTTATAAATGTGAAAGAATTTTCCCAAGATCAAAAAGCTATTTTCACCAGTTGGTTCTCATTCCCTACACTAAGGTCTTAATAATACCTATATAATACCTATGAAGATAATAGGTGTTGTGGATGATAAACTTGTCCACTTTATGTGTAAGACCCCTTCTCCTGAAGGGTCTGCAGTTTTATGCATTATGCTAACTCCTGATTTCCCTTTTCAAATTTTGTTTATAATTTCTATTGCATCTTGTTATTGTACATTTGCAAATTTAGGAGCTTGGCATAAACTGAATCAAGTAAAATTTATACTCAGTTTGACTTCCCAGCTTAAAAATCATGAAAATATTGCTAATGATCTCTCTGAAAGACCCAGCAAAGTTAGATAATCATGGATTTCTGTGTCTTCCAACACTAGGAAACCAAAGCACCTTACTGTCCATGGTGGTTTGTACTTGTGCTCTGCATGGATGCTGGGAAATCTATGAAGAATATATAAAACTTGGTTTCAAATGAATGTGTTCTCCTTTAAATATATTCTTTTGTCTCTCTGCAGGGTACTTTTTCAAAAATATCTGAATCATTTCACATCTCATTTTTGCATATCCCTATTTTGTCTGATGAAAGTAAATGTGATGTAAGCAATGAAGAGGGAAAGACTTTCCGGGATATGCACTCCCCCACACTCCCACCTTCTCAAAGTATTATTAATCGTGTTAACAATAAAATGCCTTTCTATTTATGGCTGCAACAATCTCCATCCAGGGGAGGGAACCGGGTGGCTCCAAAGACTCACACCTTGAGACAGAGGCAGCCTCACTGATGTGTGCTCAGCTGCCTAATTAGGTCATGGAGCAGCCTAGGGGATGAAGAAATAAAGGTGTCAAGTGACATGGAGATAAGGTCATCAACTGAAGCAAGGAAGGAGAGGGGTTGAAAAAGGAGGGCAGCTGGGTGCCATGGTGCATGCATGTAATCCCAGTGACTCTGGAGGCTGAGGCAGGAGGATCGCCAGTTTGAGGCCAGAGACAGCCTGAGTAACTTACTGAGACCCTGTCTTAAAAAAACAAACAAACAAACAAAAAATTAAAAAAGGGCCGGGGGCGGTGGTGCACGCCTGTAATCCCAGCACCCCTGGAGGCGGAGGCGGGAAGATCGCAAGTTCAAGACCAGAGACAGTCTGTGTAATTTAGCAAGACCCTGTCTCAAACAGTAAAAAAAAAAAAAAATGGGCCAGGTGTGCAGCTCAGTGGTCCAGCACTTGCAGAGCATGCAGGCTCAAGGCGCTGGGTTCAACCCCCAGAAACACACACACACACACACACACACACACACACACACACACACAGAGGGCTGGAGGCGCAGCCCTGTAGTAGAGCACTTGCAAAGTATGTGCGAGGCCCTAAGTTCAACACCTATGTACTTAAAAAAAAATGGAGGCTGGCAATAAACTAGGGGGAAAGAAGCATAGTTTTAGAAGTGAAAACCATTTGAATAATCTAACAGATAAGAGCCCAGATCCTTCTCTCTCTCCATATAGGTAGATGCCTTTCTAGGTCACTGTAACAAAGAAATACATGATGGCCCAAAGGATACCATTGCCATGCCTTTATTTATTTATTTGCAGTATTGGAGGATTGAAACCAGGGCCTCACACATGGTTTTCAGGCGCTCTACTACTGAGCTGCATCCCCAGCTAAATTACACAGGCTGTCTCTAGCCTTAAACCTGGGATCATCATGCCTCTGCCTCTTTAGTCACTAGCATTACAGCTGTGCCCCACCAAGTCTGGCTGCTGTGCCTTCTTTTTAAATTTTTTAAGTTTTTATTTCTTTTTACTTACTATGTTCTTATTGGATCCTAGAATCAAATAGTTGCTGATGACTAATGTTGAAGGTACTCAATATATTCATTCAGTAAACTATGTGGTGCCCTTAAAACATGTAAGGTTCTGGGGATATGAAGATGATGACAACCTAGGTATCAGCTTCTGTGTGAGGCAGACCAATTCCAAATGTTCGTTCAATGAGGTTAATGCTGTAACAGATGTTGTTGTTAGGTGCCGTTGAGTCTTGTCCGACTCATAGTGACCTTTATAGGGTTTTCAATGGCTGATTGTTTCGGGATTGCCTTGGGAGTGGATTGCCACATCCTTCTCCCATTTTTGCAATGCTGGGAATTGAACTTGGGACCTCCGAGACTGCAGAGCAGTGCTGTACAAACTGAGCTAAATCTCAGCCCCACTGTAACAGATGCACACAGCATAACAGGTGCAACAGCTGCACAGTGGCGACTGGAGAAGGCTCATCAGAGGCACACTGGATTTCAGAGGATACAGTGGTGTTCCTTGGGATAAAAAGATTCCACAGCCAAGGGCTGAAGGTGTGTCATGGCACAGAGGGCATAGTGCATTGGGTATGGTAGGAGTTAAGGGTTTCTGGAACCATAGAGTATATCATGGAAGATAGACTATTAAGAGTGTCCAAGCTGAGAAGAAACGTGCACCTCATTCTTTGGGGTATTAATCATCCTATGCACTGGCTCCCACTGTTTAAAATAACCCACTAGAAACACAGCATATTTCTAACATTTCTCTCTTCAATGCCTCAGTTTTCTAATTGGCATAATGGGCATAATTATTTTGATTTTCATCCCTGTTGCCAATGCCTAATTCATAATTTCATGGTGTCTGGCTTATATACTATTACAATAGATTCCAGTCTTACTTCTGTGACTTCAGTGTTTCTTCTTTTAAAAGATATTAAAAATGTAAATATACTAAAACAAACAGAAAAAAAAATACATTATCGTCCCTCTTCAGCAGCTCATTTCCTTAAGGATGAAGTCCAAACTTTCTAAAAACATGAGATTTTCCACCAACTAATTCCAGTTTAATTTTATTTTATATCCACATATACACCACCCTACTATTATTCTTTGGTTGATATGGTCTCTCCACGTGGATTATTTTCTTCTCTGATAATATCTCCTTGAACAATGCCACTTGTATTATCAGAAGCAGTATCTTCAGCATCTGATTAAAAGAATTTTTTTCTTGGCAGGGCTGGGCTCTGCACCCATGACCTTGTGTATACTAGGCAAGCCCTTCACCACTGAGCTACATACTTAGTCTCTAGTGCTTCTGAATTCTTAAGCAGCCAACAGACAACCAAAAGACCACAGCCAAAACTCCCACCACCTTGATGCCAGTTGTCAGACTTCAGCAAGACACCAGCTTCCCTAAACCACAGGTTTTTCATCCACCCAAAATAGGTAAAATAATAATATATGTATTTCATGGGTGATTGCATAATTTAAACGGGAGAAAAAAGGAAAGCTTTTATAAAATCTGCAAGTATACATTAATGTGAGTTCTAATGTGGAATTTTCAAAAGTAGAATGAGAAATTAAAATGTTTAAGTTCTCATAAGGCCATACACTAAATGTATACGAGCAAGTTCCAAAATCAAATTTTTATAAGCATATCTACAGAATTAGGGATTACATTAACGATGTGATCTCCACATCATGGTGCTGTAAGGTGATACAATGATATGATATATATGAAAGCAATTTGAAAAGTATAATATTCTATACCATGCAAATATTGCGGTTGTAGTTAGGTGCCATCAAGTCAGGTCCAACTCATAGCGACCCGATGTACAACAGAACGAAACAGTCCTTGACACTGTGCCATACCTGGCACTATGTCAGTGCTTCTCTGCTGTTCATAGGGGTTTTGATGATATGCAAACACTTGTTGTTGTTGTCGTTAGGTGCCGTCGAGTCGGTATCCAACTCATAGCGACCCTCTGTACAATAGGGCAAACACTATTGTCAGTGCTTCTCTGCTGTCATAGGGTTTTCAATGGCAGATTGATTTTTGGAAGGGGGTTGCCAGATGCTTCTCCCAAGCCTACAGCTTCTGGTGTTCCCAGGCGGTCTCCCATCCAGGTACTACCCAGGCCCCACCCTGCTTAGCTTCCGAAATCTGACGGGGATCGGATGCCACAGGGCTACAGCTGCAGGCATGCAAATACTAGTTATCCTTATTTGTATCTTAAATTACATCACCACTCTCTGTCCTATTGAAATTATTTGTGTATGCCTTTTATAACATGAAAATGTAAGACATTTGAGGATAGGATGAGGTTTTAATCATGTTTATCCTCCCACAGAATAAATAAGCAAAACTCATAAGAACAGTGTCTGCCTTATCAAAGGAACTTGCTCATGTTCTGTGAGTGAGCAGTCTGAAGCTAAGCAGGGCTGTGATCCCCAGTCACAGCATGCTTTCTCTGCCTGGGCATTGTTACCTATGTGGGACTGTGGGGAAAAGACTAGCTTATCTCTTATCTGAATCATTAGGGAGAAATTCCTTTGCCTTTGCTCATCTTTATCAGTCGAATTCCTCCTAGATTTTTAGGGACACAATTTCCCACGTTGCTATAGTTGCAACACTCTTCTTCACGCAAAGTCTCCCCTCCAGTATCTAACCCTGTAATGTACCAGTGTTTCCTTTACATTATAACTCACTGGAAAAATTCAATTTTCACATCTGTCTGGTGGATTTTGACTGATACTTTGCTCTCTCTTTGTCGATATTACTGGGAATTCCATGCATGTAAAAGTGAATAGGACAGAATGAAAACCAAATGTTAAACTTCAGCTCTAACACACAGAGCTCCTTTTTCTATTACATGATAATTTTATAGAAGTTATTTTTATCATTCAACACTTTCTTATTTTTGCATGGACTTCATGAGTAATTATTATTTATATGGCTGTGCTTTGGAATCCCTCTTAATTGATTAATTTTGTATATTGTATGGATAATTGGTTTTATTTTTTCCCATTAAATATTGCCCTTCATCTATGCAAGATTTACAAATTAATGACAAGTCTAATGTTAGAGTCTAACCTGAACATTATTTTTAAAGATGAAAAATAAGAAAGGTATAAGTAATGAGAAAAACTGAAATGTGGTCTTTGTACAAAACTGGTATAATTCCAACTCATATTCTTAAAAAATGTGATGGTGATTTATGTTGTAAAAGTTGTAAGAGATGTTGGGGGCAATAATTTTGCTTCTCATGTCTCAGGGAAGTGAGGTGCCTGGGAATAGACTTTCATATGTTGATAAACTTTGGTGATTTTTTTATTAGTAATTTTTAATGTACAACTTAATGGGTTTCATTATGATGATTTCTTTTAAAACAGGGCAAATCAATTGCTTTTCAACAAAGTGATTGTAACTGTTGCTGTTTAACATTACAGGTATCTGGAAATTACTAATGCAAGCCTCCTTCTGACTCTATCCTCTATGCAAGGTGAGTCCTGAATCTTTGTGTTTGAATGTGACAAAGACAGGGCAGGGAGAGTATGGGGAGAAATTAACATGGACCGAGCGTCTACAACATTGTGGGCACATGCACTGGGTTCCCTCTGATTCCTTCATTTCTCTTCTGAAGGACTCTGTGAAGCAGATTGAATTGCTTCCACATTACAGATATATACATATTGAGGCACAGATTTTAGACTTGTCAGATTCCAAAGCCCAAGCTCTGAAATTTTCCTTGAGCAAGGTTAAGAGAACTCTACTTTTGCTGTAAAAGAAATCTTGTGCATTCTCGACATTTCCAATGTTTACCATACATATAAAGAACATCCCAAACGCTGTGAAACCAAAAGCTCTTCAGCCACATTGCAATAGAAAGACATAGTATGTTGGGTGAAAATATAAGCGCAGATCTGTGCTCTTTAAAAATCATTATTCCCAAGAAAAATTGGATGTCTTTTCTCACCAAATATAGGCGGACAAATGATGTTCCTCACATGAGTATTGAGCAGATGCTGTGGCAGAGGGCTTGCAGTGAGAACGGTATTCAAAATAGGAGATGGGCACAGGGATGGGGGTAGAATGCAGCAGGTCTCATGTTTTTGGCACCAAGGACAGGTTTTGTGGAAGACAGTTTTTCTGTGGGGAGTGGGAGGGATGCTGAGCTGACAGGAGGTGAAGCTCAGGCTATGATGGGAGCCATAGGAAACAGCTATAAGTACCAATGTCAATACAGACAGTACCTGTCCACCTGCTACCAGGGGGTAGGACCCCTGGGGTAGTGGATGCAGGATGGATAAACCACAGTGGACATAGAAAAGCCCAAGAGGATTCCTGATTGTTACCAGTCCTTTGCAGATAAAGAGGTTTACAGCTGGCTTACTTCTCACCGTTGATTGACTGCAGAATTACGTTTGGCATTCACACTCCTATTGTTGAGGAAGAAAGAGCCCTGGTTTGTGGGCTTGAAAAGTCTTACTATGTAAGCAGAGAGCTCCATTCACACAGTTGGATGAGAGTCAAAGGCCTGAAGAGGATCTTTGGGGTCTGAGGTTATGTTGAGATGAAGTCAGACCAACCCTGCCTGGGGAGTCAGATTCCTGCCCAGGCGGACCTGGCACTGCCTCACGCTGCTATCATTTCTTATAAGTAACGTATAGTCCTTTGGAATTTGCAAAGCAGTTTTCTTCCCTATTTGGTCTTGATAATAACTCTGTGTAAAATTACAGAAGAGAACATCCATGAAACGGTGTTTTAGTACTATTAAAATTTCAAGTCAAGATCATTGCTTCTCAATTTTCAATATCTTTTCAGCAATTTAATACTAAGTCACACTTCTGTATGGAATAAAGATGCTAATATCTTTCCCATCTGTCTTCATCGGCACTGAAGAAGTCAGGTGAAGCACTATTTGGAAAATGCTCAGGAGTGGTGAATCTTTATTCTTTTACTATTGCTGGGATGCACTTTACAAAAGTCCCCTGAAGGAAGACACAGTGTACATCTTGTCTGTCGTAAGAGGCAGCATTGGATGGTGATTAAAGACTGCGGAGTTAGACAGCGTGGGTTTGATTTCTCACTCTGCCAACCAGTAGCCTTGTGGCATTGGACAAGTTATTTAACCCCTTGGGGTTTAATTTCTTTATCTGAAAATGAGAGATCATAGAGTTGATGTGAAGATTAAATGTGTGTAGTCTCTAGCACACACTGCATGCTGTGTTTAAGTGTTAGATTTTCCTGGTGGCTATTATTGTCCCTGCTGTGGACTATATTATGATGATCAATACATTTTGTTAATTGCATGAATAAAGTAACCAACATGAAGCAAGTAAGATAAGTGACACTCAAAAATTATATAAAAGAGACAGAAATTATTGAAATAGTTTGCTTTAATGGCTAGTGAAAGAATAAATGACTCAAGGCTCAAAATGATGCCTGAGTCATCCAGAAAAGATAAAAATAAGTTCAGAAGCTGTAAACCAAAGAGGCAACTGTAAGATTTTCTTTTAAGACATGAATATCAGTTACAAAGTATTCCTGCATGTACTCTTCATGTACTTATTACAACAACCCAATGATGTTCATCATGTTGTTGTTAGGTGCCGTTGAGTTGGGTCCAACTCATACCCACCCTATGTACAACAGAAAGAAACACTCCCTGACACCGTGCCTTAGTGCTTCTCTGCTCTTCATAGGGTTTTCAATGGCTGATTCTTTCAGGAGTGGGCTGCCAGGTTCTTCTCCCATTTTTGCAATGCTGGGGTTTGAACACAGGGCCTCAGAGCATGCAGAGCAAGCACTCTACCAACTGAGCTAACCTCCAGCCCAAAGTACAACATACATCACTCAAATATATAGAAAAGAAAACTTAACTCTTAGGAAATTCATTGGCCCAAGGGCACTGGGAAATGTGTGGATGGAGGCATCTAGATTTTCTCAATCAGGTACATATTCTACCCCCCTTGAGTCTCTCTAAACTGAGTCTTCCACTCTCTGACACGACACTGTGATATAACATTTGTGAATTATTTCCATCTTTCTGTTTACTTGTCTGTCTGTTTCATCTTCTTCACCAAGAGAAGTAGCAGCAAGAAGTGGAAATGGGAAGTGAACAGGCAGTTGAAGAGGTCCTGTCCAAGATCAGGTACTGTGAGTGGCTGCTCATTTGCTCTTCACAGGGATGCTGTAGGTTGGGCTAATTCTGAAGCGCTGAGTGACTCAACCTGGACTGCACAGCTGGCAGAAGGCTGAGAATAATCTACAGCGCAATGTGGCTTCAAAGCCAGGCTCTTCCCACTTGAGGGAAACTGCTTCCTGCCCTGAGTCCTGCATGAAGCAGTGTTGCCCATGAACATCAGCTGACAAACCTCCCAATCACTTACCGATGGCAGATCTTTCAGCAAAGCAGAAAGGCTTTGTCACGATGGGACGAGACCCTTAGTTTAGCATTTCCTAAAAAGTAAAATGCCTGCAGCTGTGGCCCTGTGGCATCTGATCCCATCAGATCTCAGAAGCTAAGTGGGGTCAGGCCTTGTTAGTACTTAGATGGGAGACCGCCTGGGAACACCAGGTGCTGTAGGCTTGGGAGAATGACCTGACAACCCCCTCCCAAAAAACAATCAGCCATTGAAAACCCTATGAATAAGAGAGAAGCACTGGCAATAGTGTTTCGCCTATTGTACATAGGGTCACTATGAGTCGGATACTGATTCCATGGCATCTAACAACAACAAAAAGTAAAATATGAGCTGCATAGTTGCCTTATTAAAACTTTGATAGTTCCATATGTATTTTTATTTTAATGTTTTCAATGAATATGATTAGTTATAACAGGAGAAAGATAAATTTCCCTCTGTAAAAATTTATTAAATAAAATATATTGATGATTTTTTAAAAAAGTTATGTGAATAGAACAGGGGTATGTGAACATGGTAAGAATCATGGAAGGAAATCATAGAAGGAAACCAATAACAAACGGGGCGTGGTGGCACACGCCTATAGTCCCAGCAACTTCGGAGGCAGAGGCAGGAGGATCACAAGTACGGGACCAGAGGCAGTCTGCATAACTTAGTGAAACTCTGTCTCAAAAAGTACAAAAAAAAAAAAAAAAGGGCTGGGGGTGCAGCTCAGTAGTACAGCACTTGCAGAGCATGCAAGAGTGAGGCCCTGGGTTCAACCCCCAGTACTGAAAAAAAAAAATAAAAAAAGAAGTAAACCAATTACATTGAAGGACAGTTATAGTAATCAAAATATTAGAGAAACTGAATGATGATAAAATAACGTGCTTCTTTAAGGCATTAAACAACTAGTTCTAAAGGCAGGTCCAATAATGACTGCAATTTTGAAATAGCAATAGGCATAAATATTATTTTAAGATATCTGTAGCAATTGTCACATGATATGAAAATATCCATGGTTTCTCTTGGTACCAAAGTCTCAGGTACAGCGAATACCACTGTACATTTATTGCCCTCAGCCATAATCAAAAGAAATAATACATCTCAGTAAGAAGTTAGTGAAATTAGATATGATATTTCTGCTTTAAATACTATTTGAATTAAGACCCTCCAGTCAGTTGTTCAAATGAACTGTATTCAAATCCCGCTGCCCCCAGGCAATAGCCATGTTACTGTAACCGGTGGCTCAGGCTCTCTAAACTCCAGAGTGATAATGATAAGGGAAATCTACAGAGTTCATGGATGTGCAGAGCTGAGATTATACACAATACCCTTGACCCAGTGCTCAGCACAATGTCATAGCTCACCACATGTTATGAACTTGCTTCTTGTGTTCCAGTACTGGGGGTGGGTGGCCACCCAGCCAGTGGAATTCCTGCTTCATATAGCTATTGGTAGATGTGCTTATTTCCACACCTGTCCCCAAAGGCCTCAGATGAAAGGATTCAGTTTTTCTGAAGGGAATTCATCATCACACAAAACTTGCTTTTGTTTATGTATGCACTTTGTGACTCAGAAAAAGAATTCCGTCAAGACATAGGTGGAAGAGAGGAGACATGGATCTACATACCTTTAGTGCTTTTAGAGCACACGAAAATGGGGAAAGATGACTCAGAGACACTGTCTGAAGTAGAAAGTATTAGAAGTGATGAAATTAAACAGGGGAACAGATTGACAGAGGTATTTTGTAAGTAGAAAAGGTATCAGGAGTCTTTCTGCTAATGTGCTCTACTGTGCTGTTGTACTAGGTCGGAACAACTCTGTGAAATAGTTCCCTATTATGGCTTAGAGAGATGCAAACTCCCTCATGATCTGCTCCACTTTAATGCTTTTAAAGTGAGTGAGCTTAATATTAAAAATGAAAAATGTGCAGTTAGATTTTACCTAATGGGAATTTGTCCACTTTGCCTCTTGGTAAAAACCCTGCGTCAGGAATGAGATTTGGGAGGAGTTGAGATAAAAGAGTTAGAAAATAGTTATTGATGAGATGTGATGCTTGCTGTTAAGCAGAAACCATGAAAGATCATTCCCAGTTCCTCTGGATGGGAACTTAACAGTGCACGTTGCTCTTATAATGGGGCTGATATGTAAGTCTTTCGGGAGGATGATATATGTAAAGAAAAGTCCATGGAGAGGGCATTATGATATCAAGACAATGACAAAACAAATTCCAATGCAAATCTATAGAGACCATATTACAATGTCAAGGCGATGGCAAAATGCAAGTCTGGAGAGACCATTTTACAATGTCAAGACAATAGTAAAACAATGTCGCTGAAAGATTATTGAGACCACATCGCCATGTTAAATCACAATGTCAAAACATTATCATTGCAAGCCTTCAGAGATCATGTACTTCCTTTGAGATAATAGAAAAACAATGGAATCTGAAATAGCAAACAGTGGAGCAAAGGAATTTTATGTTAAGTCCCTGTAACTATCAAGAGATGATGGCAAAAATGTAAAGGCAAGTCAAAAGGTTGTTAAAGAAACAAATGACAAGCTGTAAGATGGCATGGTACAGCCAGGTAGTATTAGGCTTAATTCTTGCTTTGAAGAGAATAAAAGCTCTCAAGTAGTGATGCAGAACTAAGGTTAGGAAGCAAGTTTAGCCACAGGCTGATGGAAGTTGGGAATGAGAAAGACTGGGAAATACTAGGGCTACATAAGCAGTTGATTTGTAAAAATTACAGTCTTACTTATTTTGCTTAAATAACTGGCCTGTTGTTTTGATTATTCAGGTGAATCATCCTAATGACATGAAGTTCCCAAATCCTTGGTTTCTGATTCCTGCTTTGTCTGTGGCCTTCATTTGTGATGCAGCATCCATCGTTCACTGCTTAGAGTCAGCTCACAGTCATTACTGAGTGTCAATCATTGTGCTAGGTGCTTGGTATCACCACATGCAGAATGGACGCTTCCTCTCAAGGTGGGAGGAGTAAAGGAACTGTTGATATAAAGATGCTGTTTGTGACTGTGGTGGGGAGAGAGGGCTTTCTAATCCCAGCCCTGCCACCTTTTCACTCTGTGAATTTGAGCATACTGCCTGGAAAAACTACCTTTATGGTTCTCTGTATATAAAAACAGTGAGGATACATATGTCGTTACTACCACTTGCAGTCTAGAAAACAAGGACTGGGAATCGTGAGCAAGTAAGTGGCTGAGCTTCTCTGGGTTTGATGTTGTTAAGTACCATTGAGTTGGGTCTGACTCATAGTGACCTTACTTACAATAGATGAAACACTCCCCAACATGGTACCATGCCTAGCTCTATATTAGTGCTTCTGTGTTATTCATAGGGTTTTTGATGGCTGTTTCAGGAATGGGCTGCCAGAAAGTGCAGCGCAGCACTCTACCAACTGAGCTGAACCCCAGCCCTCTCTGGATTTATTCATCTGTAAAATGAAAGCAGGGATTGTATGATCTCACAGGCTATCCTCAAGTATTAAGTTTGGTTTAGAATTAACTGAAATGCTTATGGCATGTATGAACAATTAACTGTCAAACTATTGTCATAACCCATTTCACCCCAACTCAAAATAGTGCCATTTTTCTTTATAGGGTTGTCTACATTAAGCTTTTTACAAATGAATTTTTGATAGACTTTAGAATTGAAATAATAGCTATGAATATGTACATAATTATATACATGAATATATGTGCATGTCCACAAATGTATACATATGCATAAGCATGCAACTGGGGATGAATATCCAGTTATGTGTATCCAGTTAAATCAATGGTTTAGAAACAGAGAATATGAGAATGGAGGAAATACTATCACATCTTAGAGGCTTGGAGGTTTTGGATAACTTTAGAGGAGTAGTAGGATTCAAGGCACAGGCTCTCTTAGTAATCCTCCCTGCCCCTGCTTTTAACATGGGTTCACTTGAGACTCAGACTTAACAATAAAAGATTTTATTTTAACATTGCTCCAGATGTTTAAGGCA
Organism: Pedetes capensis; assembly: GCA_007922755.1. Lineage (NCBI taxonomy): Eukaryota > Metazoa > Chordata > Mammalia > Rodentia > Pedetidae > Pedetes > Pedetes capensis. The sequence goes on along the minus strand of VMDO01005370.1, from coordinate 5,003 downwards.
GGAGGACACAATCACTTCCGTTAATTGAGCACCTATTATGTAGCGATTTTTCAATACTTTGACCTGATTCCTCAAATCCTTACTTGGCCCTTATATAGTTTTTCAGAAATAGAAACTGAAGTGAAGAAACTTTAAGTCACTTGTACAAAGTCACATTGCCAAAAAGTAGCTTGACTCAGGGGCGGGGTCTGGGCCTCTAAGAGAATCTTTCAATGGTACCATATTTCCATCTAGCTTTTCTTTCTGAAGGCCACACTTCTCAGGAGATTAGTTCTTCATCACTCACTCACATTTAGATCTTGTGCTCCCTGAATCTGAGCATTTATGTCATTTATTAGTTCTGGAAAATTGTCAGTCATCATTTCTTCAAATACTTCCCCTGCATTCTATTTTTCCTTCAATAATTTTTACATAGACATATTCAGGACACTCATATTCTACCTTCTGTGTTTCTAGTCTTTCTTCATATTTTCCATCTATTTATTCTGGTGTGTGGCATTCAGGATAATTTTTCCACAACCTTCTTCTAGTTCACCATTCTTCTCTTCAATTTTTTTTTGATTCTATTGTTTACCTGTTTGCTATTTGAAGTTTGATTTTAGTTTCAATGAATGTGTTACTTATTTTTATTTTAGAAATGATATTTTTTCAAGATTTCTTAGTATTTATTGATAGTATTTTTCATATGTTCCCTCATTTTCTTTCACTTATTATTTTCATTATCCATTTAAAACAGGCTATGATAATGATAATTCTGTCATTCTAAATTCTAGAAGTCTGCTATTTCCGTAAGAGATCGGTTTACTCCATCTTTCTTATGATGGATTTTGTGTGTGTGTGTGTGTGTGTGTGTGTGTGTGTGTGTGTGTGTGCATTATAGATTATAAACTTTAGCTAATCTTCAGCATGGCAATTCTGTGATTTTCTTTTGCTTCTGAGGTTAAGAGCTTGTTCTTCTTGGGGATACTTTTTCCTTTGGGCAGTTATTAATGTCAATGGCTTTATCAATGGCTAAAGATCACTTTTATGTTAATTCCTGAATTTAGTAGTTCTTGGATCATGCATAGAGTTTAGTTCCAATTTGAAACCCATATGAGTGCACACAAAAGCTCACACAGAAATGTTTATAGCAGATTCATTCATAATTTCCCAAACCTGGAATCCAATACATTCTTTAGTAGGTGACTAGATAAACTGTCAAACATCCAAATAATGAAGTATTCAGCACTAAAAAGAAATGAGCTACCAAGTCATTACAAGATATGTAAGCAGCCTGGTGAGGTGATGAATGCCCATAATCTCAGAGACTCAGGAGGTGGAGCCAGGAGGGTCGTAAGTTCGAGACCAGAGGCAGCCTGTGCAATTTAGTGAGATCCTGACTCAAAAATAAATAAATAAATAAATAAATAAATAAATAAATAAATAAATAAATAAAAAGATGGGCTAGATATGCATCCTGGGGGTAGAGCACTTGCAAAGTGTGCATAAGACCCTGGGTTCAACTCGTAAGTATCACAAAAAAGTGGAAGCAACTTAAACGCACGTTGCTAAGTGAAAGAAACCAACTTGAATATGCTACATATGAATTCAACCATGTTCCATTCTGGAAGAGGCAAAACTAAGGAGACAATAAAAGGAGCAGTGGTTGCCAGGGTTGGGGATGAGAGAGATGAATAGTGAAAGCACCGATGATGATTAGGAAAGTGAAACTATCCTGTGTGATACTGCAATGCTAGGTACGTGCATTACATATTTCTCCGATGAACAGAATGCACAACACCAAGAATAAATCCCAAAGGTAAACCGTGAACTCTGGGTAGTAATGACATGCCAGTGGAAGCTCATCGGCTGTAAAACTGTAGTGCTCTGGTGGAGATTGTTGACAGTAGAGTGCATGGAGAGGGTAGAGATGATGTGGGAATCTCAGCCCCTTCTTTACAAATTTGTTGGGAACTTAAAATAGCTCCAAAAAGGAAAGTCTATTAAAAAAAAAGAAAAAACCTAAACCATATGGAGATGTTGTTGTTAGGTGCTGCTGAGTCAGGTCCAACTCAGAGTGACCCTAGATACAACAGATGAAACACTCCCTGACACTGTGCCATGCCTAGCACTATGTCAGTGCTTCTCTGCTATTCATAGGATTTTCAATGGCGGATTGTTTTGAGAAGGGCTGCCAGGTCCTTCCGTTTTTGGGGTGCTGTGGATGGAATCCAGGGCCTCAGAGTGCACAGAGCAGCACTCTACCAACTGAGCTAAACCCCAGCCCCATATGGGGGTAGTCCTCACATTTAGGATTCTTAGAGGACACTATTTTATCACAGAGATGAGGCTAAGAGACGCTAGTAACTTTGTCATTTCCCTGTACCGTATGAGATTTTTTCCTCCCTAATCCACCTTTTTACTAAGGATATAGCCTTTCTAGAATCCCATGTCTTGTTGGATCTCTGCTCCATTTCCTTATGTTATAAAGGCCAAGACAGCATCAACTTTTCCCACGTGAATGTTAAAATCCAAACCTTGTGTATTCTGCCTGGAGTGATTTTCTCTTGGCCCTTCCCCCACCATTTTGGTCTTTTCTTTCCTTCCTCCTCCCCTCAGACTCCTCCACAGGCTCATTCTTCTTCAGTCTGCTCTATAATTGCTGGTTTCTCTAAAAGCTTAAAATGTCCAAGATTCATCTGATTACATAAGTATGTCCATCCCAACCCCTCAAAAATATCCCCTCATTTCTCACTAGGGTGAACTGTTTACCCAGCTCAGTTCTTCAATTGCTTTGATCTGTTCCTCATACTGAAGCTGTAACTTACTGAAATAAAACACGGAAGCTCTTTCTTTAAAGTTTTTGATAGCTTGTTTTTATGTGCAAGATACATTGTGTGTGTGTGTGTGTGTGTGTGTGTGTGTGTGTGTGTGTGCATGCGTGCACATGTGCGAATAGACTCCTCTTGAGGTCCCCAAACCCCTTGTCTCCTGCAGAGACCTTCCAGTCCCATCCACCTGCCCTCTATCTACTTCTAGTTCTCCTATCATTCTGAATCGCTCATTCATTTTTCTCTTTTACCTTCCTTGCTTCAGTATCTGCTTTTCCTGTTATCTAGTGTTTAGGATTTGGCAGAAGGACCTGGCAACACACTCCCAAAAAACAATCAGCCATTGAATAGCAGAGAAGCACTAACAATACTGTTTGGTCTGTTATATGTAGCATCACTATGAGTCAGATACCCACTTGATCGCACCTAACAACAACAACAACAACAACAACAACAACAACAACAACAACAACAGTGTTTAAGATATCACCTATGGTCCCCTTATCTCTTATTACATGATTTACTACAAAAATTTAAATTGTTATATGTCCTCTCTATGTTTCTCTCTCTTTTTTATTCTTATCAAAACTGGTATGGTACACTTAGAAATTTTTTTAAAATGTACAGTAAATTAGTATATAAGAAATTAGACTTTACAATATGCAAAAGCATGGACCCCAGAAAGTTTGGTAGTTGCAATAATTGGTAACCCTGATCTATTCAATGCACCTTCTGTGCTTTCTCCAATAATATTTACTTTCACATCTAGTTGTTAATTCTACTTTGGAAGTAAGGCTCATGATTGAAAGGATTCCATTGGGATTACAGTACTCTTGGCATGAGTTCCTCAATAATCATTAATTTGCCAGTGCACTCTAGAGAATTTAACATACCTCTTGAACAATCACATTCATTGGGAAATGTTCCATTTGAAAATACTAAAACCTGCACCACTGACCCTGCTGACAGCAGCCTCATTTTCCAGAATAAAGGCATTATTCTGACTTTTTTCCATGCAACAAGTATCCTGCTTTGTGTCCCACCCTCGTTGGCTTCTTTTTTGTCAGTTTATTCATCTGAAAAGTGGGGATAACAAAATTACTTGTCTTTTGAGTTCTTTAGTGATTCTACAAAGTAATGATTCAAAACGCTTAGAATAATGCCTGGTATTTAGTAAAAGGGGCTGGGATTTAGCTCAGTTGGTAGAGCGCTGCATTGCAGTCTCTGAGGACCCGAGTTCAATTCTCAGCACCGCAAAAGTGGGAGAAGGACGTGGCGATCCAGTTCCAAGGTAATCTCGAAACAATCAGCCACTGAAAACCCGATAAGGATCGTTATGAGTAGGACATAACTCGATGGCACCTAACAACAACCAGATGAGATATCCAACAAGTTTTTAAAGATAAAAACCAACATTTTAAATAAGAGGTGATATACTTCTTCTGTTTTGAGTTTCTCTCACTTCTTATTGTCAATTTTGGAAATATGATCTGTTACTAGTCATTTATTCTTTGGTATGATTTAAACACATTGTCCTATCCTTTTATCATTTTGCAGTAATTATGAAATGGAAAATCCTTTTCCTTAGTTAAGCCATTTAATCATCACCAATTATAACAAGGAAGTTTTGGAAAGTAGAAGACTCTCTAGAGAATCAGAAAACTTCTTTCCCCTTTATTAGTAAATGATGATGGGGTACAGAGTGATACAGCATTGGCTTTTTCCATTATGCATACTTTTACATCTCTTTTGGCAACAATTTCATCAACCCACAAAGTTTTTTTTTATTGGACATTTTTAATGTGCACCTTAATGTGATTCATTCTGACATGCTTTTCATTGTGGCACTTACATATATATGCATTTTGATGTACATTATTCATATAGGTGCCCCCTTACCCTCTTGTATGCTTCCCCCCTACCCTCCCCATCTAAGCCTTCTCTATCATTTACTTGGTAATATTTTTCTATATGTACTTGAGTTCCAGTTCTGCTTAAGATAGAAATTTTTCCTGTAGCGAACTTTGTTATTATCTTGTCAGAACAATTGCATGCATTTTCTAGACCATTTATATTGACACCATTCTTAGCTTTTTTTTTCCATTTTATTTTGATCCGACCTTTGAATAGGATGTTTCCTCCTTATAATTTTGATTCAACTCCCACATATGAGTGAGAACATGTGGTGTTTCT